>OMMV01204045.1:0-11377 GCA_900302635.1 Chatrabus melanurus
AACTGATGCAAATTACTGGTTGAGCTAATAAGGTTAATAAATGGAATAGTTTTGACTGTGTTGAATGCTTGGTCTCCAAAATAATGGTCAAACAAGGTCAATGTCCATTGGACACTATGACATATGACACATGCCACCCCGTAACGTGATAACTAAGCATAACAAATGGTGAAAACTATTCCTTTTTAAAACCATATTAGCTCAACCAGTAATTTGCATCACTTCTTACCAAAATTGGAGCAACTTTAACTTTTGACCCCTGTACAAACTGAAATTGACCTTTGTCACCATTTTTGCTCTTTTTGCCCCATAACTCCATAACATATATAGATAGTCCAAACTATACCTTTTTAGAATCGTTATGATCAGGCGAATAAAATGGTATATGTTTCAATATGATTGAAGGATTTTACATTTGTCCGGATGCCAAAAATGCATCATGTAGAGGAAAAAAAACATATTTAAGTTGCACCGGTTCGCATTAATTTTTGAAACGTGATGCTACCACTTGATGCAACAAGAAGCAAAATGAATTTAATCGACGCATTATTTACTTATAATGCAAACACTGCATTAGTGAGCAGAGGCTAACGAGCTAATTAATGTTATTGTGCGAGGCACAAAACTCAAGTAAACTGCTTCTTTTGGCCACTGAACAGATGTGAGGTAAAGGTGTAATATAATTAAACATTTGAAAACTCTTGTAAAACATTTGTAAAAGATAATAGACTTACCTTAGCCTAGCTGACCTGCTATTGCTGTTCTTGTCGTCTCATGCAGTCCAAGCAAGTGTTGTTCTGAGTAGTATGAAAGTTATATTCCCTGTTTTTTATTCCAGAGCTGGTCTTTCAGTTTGGAATCCAGCTTAATGGTGCATTACTGCCACCTTCTGTTCTGGAATGTGAATCAGAGTACCTCATTTAGCAGACAGGAGCAGCTTGCTTGTCACACATGTAGATGGAGCCATCCTGTGGCCATAGATGATAATGCAGTGTTTTTCATATATAAGTCACTTCAAAATATAAGTTGCACCTCCCAAAGTACTACAAAAAAACAAAAACAAAAAAACCCAAAAACATCCTGTAATTTATAGTCCAAAAAATAAGGTAAGATTAACCACAGCTCTTCATAATTTCCATAATCTACCAGCATCCACTAACCATCCAGTAGGTGTGTGGATGTTTGTGTACATGATATCTTGAGAAACAGTTTATATATCAAGGTGAACATCACTAAGACCTCAGACAAGTTTGACATTGGATGTGTTTCAATTCTAATTATGGCCATCAGGGACCCAGGTCTTGGAAGCCTTGTGTGTCTTGACAAAGACTTCAGACAGTGAGGTTTTTAGCCCCCTGATGGGGGCAGATCCTCTGGAATATAGTGTATGCAAGACCTCCACAAGGTCTTCATGAATCATGATCAAACTTGCTACTGTAGATTATACATTGCTAAGATCTTGTATAAGTTCGAGGTTGGGTTCAGCAACACCGATTAGGGTAAGTATTGCCCTTCTATCTATACAGGCATTTACAATGCGTGCACAATTATTAGGCAAGTTGTATTCCAGTGGATTAATCTTATTGTTGAACAAATTCAGTGCTCTCAGTGAATTCAAAAATGTTAATAAACCTCAAATCTCAATGTTTAACAAAGGAAAAGTGAGTTTTGGCTTTCTCAGAGGAATATATATATGTGTGTGCACAATTATTAGGCATCTCTTAGTGTGCAGAATTATTATGCAAAATGAAAAACTAAAATTTTCTCATCTCACTTGTTTATTTTCATTTATTACAGTAAATACAAAAAATAATTCAAAATTGACAAATAAACACTTTTGACATTTCAAAAATATTTAGTGACCAATGTAGCCATGCTTCTTTTCAATAACTGCCATGGGCCTTCCATCCACGGAGTCTGTCAGTTTCTTGATCTGTTGACGATAAAGTTTTCATGCAGCAGCAACCACAGCCTCCCAAATGCTGTTCAAAGTGGTGTAATATTTTCCTTCACTTTAAGTCTAATGTTTAAGAAGGGCCCACAAGGTCTCAATAGGGTTTAAATCAGGCGAGGAAGGGGGCCATGTCATTATTCTGTCATCTTTGAGGCCTTTGCTGGCTAGCCAAGCAGTGGAGTACTTGGATGCATGTGATGGATTGCTGTCCTGCATAAAAATCATGGCCTTCTTGAATGATGAAGACTTTTTCTACCACTAATTGAAGAAAGTTTTTTCTAAAAACTGGCAGCAGGTTTGGGAGTTGATTTTATGTCCATCTTGAACACGAAAAGGTCCAACTAGCTCATTCTTAATAATAACAGCCCATACCTGTACCTCCATCTTGCTGGCATCTGACTTGAAGTGGTGCTGTGTGCCCATTAGTGACCCAGCCACGGGCCCATCCATCTGGTTCAAAAAAATTCTGTTTTCAGATATTTCTTGGCCCAGTCTTGACATTGCAACTTGTGAGTCTTGTTCAGTGTTGATCGTGTTTCAGCCTTCCTTACCTTGGCCATGTCTCTGAGCACTGAACACTTTGTACTTCTGGATACTCCAGGTAGGTTGCAGTTCTGGAATATTGTGGAACTGGAGGAGAATGGTTTCCTGGTAGTGTCACGTTTAATTCTTCTCAGATTTTTTTGCAGTTAATTTGCGTCTTTTCTTCTCCACGTTTCTTTCGACCCAGTTGAGTATTTGCAACAAAACATTTCATTGGTGATCATGCCTCAATAGTATATCTTTTTCAAGAGTGTTGCATGTCTGCAAAAGGTATGTTTCAATTTTTGACTTTTCATTGTCTATTAAATCTCTTTTATGACTCATTTTTGCCTGAAGTACAGAAGCTGTCCAATAATTATGCACACCATGATATAGGGTGTTAATCACTTTAGGCCACACCCTCCATCATTACACAAATATGTAACACCTGAGAATGCTTAAATCCAATAAGCATTCAGGTTTATATAGCTTGGAGTTGGAAAATATGCATAGAAATGATAATGCCAGAATACTCACTTGTCTAATAATTGTGTACACAGTGTATAATAAACCAACATGTACACAATGTGGTCACAATACAAACCTGCTCACATGAGTTAGCGCTAATATTAGTGTATTAGAAGCTTGCTTAATCTTGTAAAACCTTATATCCACTACAATGAAATCTACACTCAATTACAGCTGTTGTGACATCGACTAAAAGGGTGAAGAAAGAAAGAAGGGAAAGAAGAAGAATAAAGATTCAAGTATTCCTCATACATGTAATGGTGCCTCTATGGTGTTGATGTTGTGCAGATACAATGACTGAAAAAGTTTTATTATTGTCTGCACACTTCATGAGGTCATCGCACACCTTTGCTGTGCTGTGTGTAATTTTGCACAGAGGACTCAATAAAAAACAATAAGATCTAGAAATGAGCCAAAATGAGTTAAGCTTTGTGCAGACACACAATATGGAGGCCAAAGTACCGCTGTGCCGCTTTCTTAGTATTGCAGCTGTAGGACACTCAACTGTAAAATCATTGGAGATGGGTTTGTTTTTTGGCCCTTACTTCAAATTTATTTCACCCGAGGATGCCTCTACTTCGTATATTTACCAACTGCTGAACAGATCTTGGTCTTTCCGCTATTGTGCGTGTTGCAGCAAGCATCTCTGTGTTGCAACATCGAGTTTCTGCAGTCATAATGTGCAACCAGGGAGCAACCTGAAATTGCAAAGCACAGTGTGGTTTGTGCCGTTTTAATGTGATTTTGAGACAATCTCCACTAGGATATACGCTACAAATAAAAGCTATGCCAACAAGAGTAATAGTGTTATTAAACACTTATAAATTTATAAAGAGATGTTTGCAGTTGATTTATTCAATTAATTGCCTTGAACAGATCTCGTCAGGTTTAGATTGCATGTCAAAAAGATATGTCCTGCTTCCCTAAGGAGGTTTCGCTGTTGATGTCAGTGTGAATGTACTGCAGAGGATTCAGTGGATATTGGGTTCTCAAGGAGAAAGATTCTAACACATGCCTGTACATATGGTGGTTGTTCTTTTTGTCTCATCGCCTGTGTTTGCATTTGTATCCAATTTGTGAAAACTAGTTAATAGTACCTTTGGGCATGAAGACAATAATGGCTACGGCAGTCTGACATTTGACTCCAATGATCTTCACCTTTCTGGAACCCACTGCCATGTGTGTGCCAAGTTCGATGCAAATCGGAGTGAAAAAAAAAATCATTTTGACCTTTGCCCCCATTATGACCTTGATCTTTGCCATATCTGCAATTCTGCAGTTGCCTGTCATCAACATGTTTTTGGGATTGTTCCTACTAAGGCAGTGCTGCTTGGGAATCCAGAGTGTGTTGAGGACTTCTGGATGACTCAGGGATATGTTCTGGAGAATGTCCTACTATGACTTTGTTTTGGAAAAGGGAAATGGATCACGGACTTGCCATTTGTAATTCATTCACTGGGACTCTGCTCTTCGCCGTTTGGATGTTTTTTGAGCCATCAGGTTGTTGCAACCACTGGACCCCTTCATGTATATGGATTGCTTAGCTGCAACCTTTCTGTCTTTGCATGTTTGACATTTCTTTGTTATTTGTTATTGGTAGTATGGCCAAAGCAGATGGTCACCCCACTGAGTCTGGTCTGCTTGAGGTTTCTTCCTGTAATCAAAAACACCTGAGGGAGTTTTTCTTTACCACTGTAGCCAATGTGCTTGCTCAGGGAGTGGGTAAGGTTAGACTATACTCGTGTGAAGGGCCTTGGGGTGACTTATGTTGTTATTTGGTGCTGTATAAATAAATTGAATTGAACTGAATTGGTTGTGGAAACCAGCGGCTTAGGTGCCTTTGTTGGTGAGGAAAGGTTTACTGACCTTGACTTCATGGATGATGCTGTGATCTTTGCAGAATCAATGGATACGCTAATTGCAGCAACAGAGAAGCTGAGTGAGGAGTCGGAGTTTCTTACTCTTGTGAAGCACCTTCGGGTGACTTATGTTGTGAAATGGAAATCAGCCAAAATACCTGGGAGGAGTACCGGAACAAATAGACAGATAAACAAATTTTTTTTACCTTTGACACCAATGACCTTGACCTTTGTCAAAACAAACCCCTTAAGGGCAATTCTGGCGTCAACCTACATGCACACAGCAAATTTGGTGGAAATTGCCCCAAGCACCTCTGAGGAGTAGGGGAACAAACAAACACACACAAATAAATGTTTCTGAAATTATAGTACTGTATGATGATGTGTGGTGGACGTCATCCGTGGTGAAATGGGATAACATCCAAAACAAATGTCAAAATCATTCTCATCTGTTCCCTCCTGTAGGCACCATCGTTTTTCTTGTCCAAATCTCGGGTGTCCACAGCCATTCAAATTAAAGCAGCATTTCAAGAGTGAAAGGAGGCACGCTTCATTAGTCACAGGTAAGCCGAGCACAGATGAAAGGTTGCGGTCGATCTCTTCAGGGGCGTCTGGCACACATACTGCAATGTGCACTATAATATTCTTGCCGGAGGACACTCACGACTCATATGTGACCGTGCAGCTCAGTATGACCGTGACATGTTGCTTCTTTATCGGATTATCTCCAGTTTTGCACTTCAAAAGTTACCCAAAGTTGCAACAGTAACAATATCTGGAAGAGGGAATCTGTCACATTTTAGAAGCATTTATGGTGTTACAAGTTAGAAATGCAAGGAGGAACACTTATGTAAACTGCCATGCTCTTATTTAATGGTATAAAATGCTACCAAAATAGAAACGGTTCTAAAAACAGATCAATATAGCTTGCATTTAGTTGCAAAAGGATAGCAGATAGTATATTATATTTCCTTTACATAATTTTTAATTTATCAATTGCTAACTGCCATGCTAGCTTGTGCTACTTGCTAACTCTTGGCCCGGTGGATACAATGGCTTTTAAAGCTAACTTATGGTGGTAGCTAAATACTAGTTTGCCGTTTTATGGATGCACATTCCTGAATCATCCAACAGGTGTTCACCAGGTGGCAGCACAGCATGTTATGTCTTCTTTTTCATGCGGACTCTGGAACAACGTTTGAAACACACGTGCTTCAAAGGATTCAGAATGTTTCAAAGCAGTGTTTTGTGTTAGCCATCACTAATTTGCAGTATTGACAAAAGGTTTTGACACCAACCCCATTCACACGTTCTATCTATTCATAAATTCCAGTTTTACTATCCTATTTTATATGACGCCTAAATAAATCCTTGTCATTTGATTGGTGGATTGTACGTCACATGGCATTCATTATTTGCCCCATTGCACGTTGACGTCGGCGCACTGTGCATTTTTCCACTAAGTGTTTCGGACTATTGCACGATGATGTAATGTACCATGTATTTTTTTGGACTATCCGCCACCAGTTCATGAAAATATGTCCGATTAGAAGCTCACGCAGTGTTCGCAGAGACATCTTTAGCGGTCGTAGAAGCGCTGTCAGATGAAGAATTGGACAAGTTCCTCCCGTGATTGTTCGCTGGACCCCAGCGGTGATTAGGTGGGTGATCTGCTGCACGGATAGAGTGCCGTCTGTGTCCCGCTGCCTGCGACTTCCTGTTTTGAGAAAAAACACGTCTAATTTTGAGTAAAATATCAAATGACGCTGATCTATTTAGGTGTCATATAAAACATAATGAATGTTTTAATTCGTGCAATGGAAAAATATTTTCATTTGGTGAAAGATGGAATGCTCCATTCAACAAGACTCGTTGAATGGAACATTCCATCATATTCTTTCCATTGCACTCACAAACATTCATTATTTGTATATTGTTGTGTATTTTGTCCCGTACTTGCTAACATAGTGGGCATCATGTTTCTGTCATGGGTCACGTTTTGGCTCCACTTCTGTTCTGCTGTTTTTGTCTAATATTATTAGTTATTCTGAGTTCTTTCTGGTATTTTCCCTCCATGGCATTTAGTATTTTCCTCTCATGGTATTTATTAGTCATGCTCTTATTGTGACGTTTTCCCTGTGTTCGCTCTGGGTAGTTTCAATTCCGAGTTTTTGACTTCCACGTTAAAACGTCTCCTAGTCATCACATAGTGTTACGTTCCACCCTGCTCTCTAGCATACCAAGTCTCTGTGTTTTTGATTCCACGTTACTGACCTTTGCTGCCATTCCAGATTCCAGTCTTTTGTCTGCCGTTTTTGACTCTGTGGTATGAGAATCTCAGGTTATTGAATGCTGTCTGTGCCTTTGCCTGTCCCCTTGAAAGACTGTTGCGATTAGGAACTCTGGTTACTGAACTCTGCCTGGTTTTTGGATTACTCTTCTGCTCCACCCCTCAGATAGACTGTTGCTGTTTTCATTGATTACTGTGTGCCTGACCTGAGCCTGTTTTGACCAATCCTGCTTGCCTGTTATTTTTGATTATTTATCGTAAGAACAATAAATCAGTTTTTCATGCCTTTCATTGTGGTTTTCTGCATTGGGGTCCTTACGAAGTGTCATTACAGTTTCTCCCCGCAGTTGCTAGTTTAATTTGTTTGCTCATGTAAAGGCAGGTGCCACTCAAACAGGTGCCAGACACATTTCTGAGATATTATACAGGCTAAACATAGTTGTTTTTGTTCTATTGATCTGGTGCATCAAAGTTCACTCGATTTTAATCCCTTTGTACTCATTATATCCCCTACAAGGTGATAGCATTTATTGGTTTTTGAGTTATTGTCTACACAAGCTACGACAACCTCCGATGCTGAAAGATGAAGCCAAATACTGCAGTTCCTTGAATGGGCGCTTGAGGGTGGCTCCAAAAGCGAGTCAGTCCCTATAGACCCCAATGTTAAATTGCCCAATTTTACAGCAGAATAAATATCTTTACAGCCTGGTACCAAAAATGGTTTTGGTCTCTGTCACTAGTTTCCCTGTTCATGAGAACTATATTGTGGGGGAGATTTTTATATTACTTAAAAGTTTAACCTATTTTAATCCATAAAGTTATGAATAATTAGGGGCGTGGTCACTTTGAATGACAGCTAGTGTGCCGGTGGGTCGAGGGCAGTGGCCGCTGCCGCTAGCAGCTAGCTGATGTGGACTTGACCGTGTTTGTCCTTTCTAGCATGCTATTATAAATATTGGAGAGAATTTTGCTTGCTGTGCGATTAATTGTACTAACAGACCGTTTAAGTCTGTGTTTCAGCATTTCCATTGATTGAAATTTTATTGTTATTTAATTTGTATGTTAGCACTGTTAGCACTGATTAGCAGGTATCTATCCCTTGGTGATGTTAGCTAAACTGTTATGCCGATCATCATTTTTAATACCTGCACCCTAGCCACCCGTTATAAAAGCCCAACGTCCACTCCGCAAAAAAATATGCATTAATCAAACACCTGAACCAAAGTTAGCCTGTTAGTTTTAGTTTGTTTGGTAAGTACGAGATGGGCGGCATGCTCTGGCATCATTCATCACGCCAGTCTTCCCCATGTTCCACCTCTTTATGTTATGGTTTGACGTAGAGGTGAACCCAAATATGCAGACAGGCGTGTGGAAAAAAAACAAGCTCAGGGATAAAATAATAAATGGATTTATTTACAAGTTAAACGTCAATTACAGATAAATAAATAAACAACCGAGAGGGCAGGAACAAAATGGGAAACAAAGTCAAAAGCATAAATGAGAAGTCAAGGTCAAGACTGGCCAAAAGAACAAAGTACTTATCTGAAGGGAAGTCCAAGGTCAAAAGGGGGAAGTCCAGGGTCCGGGAGAAACAAGACGGGACCAGAGGCCAGGGAGGAAACAGGAGCGGGAACCGTACGACCAGAGACACAGACAAAATAGACGGGGAACGAGACAAAATAAACAGATGAAAACAGGAGTTACAAAAAGGCAAGATCCAGACAGAACTAAATGATTAAACTGGACATAAATGCAGAGAGCAAAGTGGACGAAGCACAGAGAGTGCACGGATGAAGCAGCGAGAATAATCCAGCAAACAAACAGCAAACTGTGGCCATCTTAAATAGTGAACACTTAACGAGGAAGAACGTGACAGGTGCGGTGAGGGTGAAGTGAGAACAGCTGTGCGCAGTGACAGAGACACACCCACAAAATCACACAGACACAAGTGAAAGACACATTGGACACAGAACTAAAACAGAATCAGTGTGCAGACAAAAACTAATGACAAAATAATCAAAGCAGAACAGAAAAATAACTAAGGAAGAACATAACAGAAAACGTGACTGAGAAACTAAAGGAGAACTCAGGAATGGCTAAAGCATAAAATCAACTCAAGGTGAGAATAAATCAAAGAACCTAAACATTGAACAGAGAGGACACAGGACAGGGGGTGGAACACAACACTTTACTCATTTAGGGGTTGTTGCCAGGCGTTAGGCGGAGTCACGCACTGCCAAGATAGCAACACTTGGAATCACCTCATTTGAGCTTCAACCCAGCTCTTCAGAAAACCTGTGGGTGATATCGTGGAGTGTTTGTCCAGTATATAATGGCTGGGACGGAATAACCCAACCACTCACCCACTCATCTACATTTTTGCTATTTCCATCGCAGACACAAGACGAACACTTGAACAGTATCCGTTTATTTCACTGCAACTTTGAAGGTCAGACGTTGTGAAAGGCATCTGTATAATTTTTTTTTGTCATAATAGAAAACATTATGTACTTAAAAGCACATTACACAAATGATATGTATATCTGAAGCATGCCTTTCAAGCATTATTTATCCCATTGCAAATAATATTAATATTTACCACAGATACAGACTTTAAGAAGCCAAGGTCGCTGCTACGTTATTGCGAGAGAGAAAGCTGTCTAAAACGGAGCCTGCTGTGCAGAAGCATTATCAGCAGCTATCTCAGTGCACGGCTGAGTTTTCTGATGAAGCTGCCATTGCTGGAGAGCAATGGTGCAGTTTGCTGGAAAGCAAGCTTTTATGTAATGGCCGCTGTATCAGCGGGCAGCAGATGATAATCTTGCAGAGTCAACACTGAAAAGTCTAATCAACTTGCTTATGGCCATCGCGTGAGGGAACAATGCGAAAACGGAGACACGCAGTCTTTTAATCATTAATACTCTGGCAGCAGCTTTTTGCATGTGGGCAGCGTTAACCTGCTGCTCGGCCATTCACAGACGGACAGACACCACGGGAGCCTCTCATGCCCTAATGTGTTGTGTAAAGTGGCACTGCAAACCACAGAGAAAACCCATTTTCATCATCATTGTGGCGAGAGTCGTACATATTCTATCTGGAAGAGATTACCCCAGACACTTGTAAGCTGCCATCTGGTCTTTTTGACACCAGCACAATGCAAAAAATAATATAATAAGTAAGGAAGTCAATCAGGCTTATTGTTCTTCTCTTGCTGTGATTTCTGTGTCATATTTAGTTTGAATATGTTTGACATGTCATTATTGTGATTTAAATAACCGATAATTAGTCGGCCTACAGTGCGTTTATAAAATACTGTCATTAAGAAAACAAAAGGTCAGTCAAAAATCTGCTTTTAATAAGGTGCAGCAGCTAACATTTCAACAGGTATTGCGTCTTTATCCGAATTCCAAGTGGTTCAGTTTCTGGGAAACCCTCTTATTTAGCCAACTAGGTAATATATATTGAACAAAACCTCAAATGCAACACTTAGATCTATTCAAAGCAATGCAATACTTCAAGAACATTTCTCACATCGATTTTCATGTGCAGGATCCCCAGAGGAGCATTCAAGTTAATGGATAAAAACAAAATTAAACTTCCATAAGCTTACAGTTCATTTACTCGCTGCCCAATGACATTCCGGATCAATAAATCTCAGTACCTTGTATGGCCACCTCGGGCATCATGTACCGCTCGAATTCAGTGTGGCATAGAGTCAATCAACTGTCGGATTTCAGCCTGGGTGATTTGGCGACAGTTGTCGTGCTGTGGTTGGTTTTGGATCACGTCCCCTCACCTGATGATACAGAATATCCCACAGGTGCTCAATTGGGTTCAGATCCGGTGAGAACGCGGGCTTTTCAAGACACTGAACATTATTCTGCCTCAGATAGTCCCTACAAATCCTGGTGACATGCGGTCTGGCATTAGTCTGCTGCAGAGTCAGCCGGTTTCTTGTCACGAGTGGGACAACAACTGGTGCCAGAACCTCATCACGGTAATGCACCGCGTTTAGGTTTCCATCGATCACAACCAGTTCCGTTTTGTGTCTGCTGCTGACTCCTGCCCAAACCATCACTGATGGTCCACCCCAGCAGTCACACTGCATAACGCTGCAATCAGCATAACATTCCCCTCGTCTTTGTGATACGCGCCTTCTGCCATCAGCGACGCTCAATTTGAAACGTGACTCATCTGAAAACAATACCCTGTTCCAACTGAGAG
>OMMV01204053.1:0-13958 GCA_900302635.1 Chatrabus melanurus
GTATCAGGAAAAAGTTGCGGTTCCGGCTGTAATCACGGAGACGCGAATCCGACGTTTCAAAATCTTCCCACTCTGGGACCTAGCTTCAAAAATGATCGTTTACAGACCCCCAAAGTACCGTTTTCATCTGGATGATAGCCGTATTTTGTAAAAAACTATGCGGTTACACCTCATCTTGGCTTCGTGTGAACGGCCCCTAAGTGTCTTGTCCAAGGACACAGACAGGTAGCATGAGCAGGATTTGAACCCAGATCTATATATTGGCAGCACAGCTCCTTATCCACTGAGCTACCTGCTCTACTGCTCTACAATAGAAAGGTGATATATGACATCATATTTAAAAGTACCTTGGGTAACCTTGAAGGGCAATTTATTTATTTGTACAGTGCCAAAGCACAACATAAGTCACCTCAAAGCGCTATATACAAGTAAAGTCTGGACCTTACCCAAACCATGAGCAAGCACATTGGTGACAGTGATAAGAAAAACTCCCTTAGCATTTTTTTAATGATAGCAGGAAGAACCCTCAAGCAGACCAGACTCAGTGGGGTGACCATCTGCTATGGCCATTCTAACAAGACAAAAAGCATAACAGAAATATTGCAGCTACAGTAAACAACCAGAGCTGGTCCAGTTTTCACACTGACGGGATAGTTGAAACGGCAACAACGAGGTGCAGATTAGAGTCCCAGTGATACAGACTGCTTAGTAAGTCAGTGATTGCATTGTTGCAATGAGGCAAGAGATTTCACACACCCCATCCCATCATTCAGCAATACAAGTTCCAGAGTTCAAGGTCAGTAAACCATTCCTCACCAACAAAGGCACCTAAGACGCTGCTTTCCACAGCCCTACCCAACACCCAGTCCATGTAAGCACTGAATAATGGAGGAGCTAGAACACAACCCTGTCAATATTCACTGGGAAGATTTCATAGATTCTGCTACTGCTCCACACAGCGGCTGGCTATGATGTTCTGCAACTTGTTGGGGACCCTGTGAATTTTCAAGAAGTCCCAGAGAGCAGTCCAGTCAACTATCAAGTCAAGACTTTGCAAAAATCAATACACGCTTGCTTTCAATGAGTACTTGCACAATGTGGTTGATGGCTGACTACGTCAGTGTGAATCCATCATGCTCCAGTCGCTGAGCAGCAAGTAAATGCAACTGAATCCTGTTAAGAATAATCCTTACAAGCACCTTTCCCAGAACACAGAGCAACAGAAAGGTCGTATTAGTGTTTAATAGTCAACACAGGTATATCTTCAACCACTTACTCATTCATTCATTCTTTTCGATACCTGTTCATTCCAATTAAGGGTCACGGGGGGTGCTGGAGACTATCCCAATGATCATTGGGCGAGAGGCAGGGTACACCTGGACAGGCCAACAGTCCATCGCAAAGACATATATACACATTCACTATCTCACTCACATCTATGGGCAATTTGGAGTCACCAGTTCACCTAACCTGCATGTCTTTGGAAGTGGGAGGAAGCCGGAGCACCCAGAGGGAACCCACACAAACACAGGGAGAACATGCAAACTCCACACAGAAAGGACCAGGTCGGAAGCGAACCTGGGACCTTCTCACTGTGAGGCAACAGTGCTAACCACTAAACCACCATGTCGCCACTTACTAACCTAATTTCTTTATTTTTGTCTTTCAGCTGTCCCTGGCTGCACGAGGTCACCACAGAGGGTCCGATACAGATCCGTATTGAGAATTAGCACAAGTTTCACACCAGATGGCCTTCCTGACACAACTCCAGTCCTACATTGAGAAACATGCTAACAGCTCTTGGTGTTACCAGGCAGTCCCCCCTTGTTGCCCCCCCCCCCAATGAACCGTAACTGGAACAAGCGGGTTTAGAAAATGGATGTATGGATTATCTGGCTGTTTTTCATAACCTTACTGAAACAGTCAGCCACCAACAACACATCAATATTTAGCATACATAAATTATAAACCTTCCAGCTTTAAATTTTGAAAGCAGTCCTGTTAATATTCTATTTATCCAAATCCCAATGTGGTAGCGTGGTTAGGTCAGCAACACAGCTGGTTGTTTTTATCTCCAAAATATCAGTATCAGAAGACAAAATGCATGCTTCAGTGAATATCTCCTAATTTATCTGTCAAAGTGATCAAACCAACATTAAGCCAATTGAACACCATGGCACAAATTACCAGAGGGGAATTGTACATCAATCAAATTGGGGGTTTGAGAAAGGTGGCCATTTAAGTCTGTAAACAGAAGGTGAGCTCATTTTCTGGTTACTGCACTAAATACTTTAAGATAGAAGCAAAAGAATTCTATCAAATGTTTACAAAAGTCTCAGGAAAAAAGTTGATATTGTGGAGATGCTGGGAGACACTGACCTCTTTGAAAAGGTTCATGAAGCGTGGTCCAAAACGCCAGGGTTTGTGGCGGTGACACTGCAGGGAGCTGACAGTCATCTGAGTGGCCCGCTGGGAAGCTATGGCAACCATGAAAACGGCGTCATACATCAAGGCTGCATCAGTCTGTGGAGAAGGCAGCAAGAGTGAGATGTTTTGGGGGCGACGACAGACACTCAATAGTTTTGTGCAATATGAAACTAAACATCTGTTCTAAACATAAGGTGTGATGCTGAAGAAAACATGATTAAAAAAAACTACATTTGTAATATCTCCCCACATCTGTGCTGTTACAGGAGCCAACAAATCATAAAATATATAAGTGGGTTACAATAAATCTGAAAATATCATGCAGAAATAAAGCTTTTTATTGCTGCAACTGTTTACAGGTTAGCAGCAGTTCAGACTTAAAAGTCCCGTGGATACAAATTTGCAGCCAAATGTGGATCGCTGGCTTTGTAACGTTATTGTTCCTCGATGTAAAGTAAGAGTGTGCAGCTTACAGTCATGACTCCATCCATCAGGATGCTCTCTTGTTTGGGCCCCTGGAGTCGTTCCATGGCCCACTTGTCCATAGTGGAGGCCACGTACGGGTCACCTATGTTCAACAGTCTGAAACCCGTCATGTTGACTCCGCTGTAGCGGTATGGCTCCAAATCCAAGGCAAACAAATCCTGCAACGAAACATAAAGAAACAAGGATACCATAGGAAAGGTTTCTCGCTTTAAGCATGTTTAGTTGTAAAGGTTTGCAACTTGGAACTCACCAAAGTTGTGAAAAAAAAATGATAGTACTCTGTCATCATTCCCATGGATGAAAGCTGCAAAATGGAAAAAGAAAACATAAAATAATATTAAACTCTGCCAGGCCATATTGCTCATTACTTCTGTCAAGGTGTTTATGTTTCCGTTGCCTCTGCCTGTCTGTTTGTCAGCAGGATATCTCAAAAGACAAGAACGTAATTCAATGAAATTTGGTGGAGAAGTAAGCAATTGGTCAATGAAGGTCAGGTCACGTCTGGAAGCACACATCTGCCACACTACACAACTATGTTGGGTCCTGAATGGCAACAACCCTAGCAGACAGCCGGTCCATCCTCACCTCTCAAAATTAACCATCTACCTGTTGCAGCCAGGTGAAATGTGGGCACCCTCTTGGCCTTCTCCAGCCTCTGAGGCGTCTGTGTCCAAGATGATGCCCCAAGAAAGATGCCATATGACAAAAAATGTCATAACTGACAGTCCATCACAATGCAAGTGATACTCCTCATCTTAGTCTCCCGAAGTAACTGCTCATTTGACACAAAGTCATTCCAGCAGTACCCAAGGATCCTCCGAAGAAATATCAAAGAAGAACCCATTAAATGTACCTGAAAATCCAAATTAAGGGGTACATCCTGCCTTTAATCTATAATCTTTGAGCTTCAATCTTTTATCCTGATTGCTTTCATTTTGATTACAGTATCAACACCATCAGCAATGAACACCTATGTTCAGTCATCAGTATCAAAGATCAGCAATCAGGATCAAAGATGAGTGCTCAGGATGAAAGTTTGAGCCCTGTTCCCACTTTCACAGATATGCATCCTCATGGTTTATAACCATGACAAACAGGCATGTGAAGTTGCCCGCAGATGTGATCAATGTGATGACGTAATGTGGTGGTCACACGTGCGATGGGATGACATAATGTACTGGGCCTGTGCAATGCGATGTCTGCAAAAGAAAAAAGTAGCATGTCCGTTGTATAACCAGTGCTTACAAAAATCTCCTGGTGATGTTAGGGCATGTACAACAATGTCACAGACTTCATGGAAATGCAAGGAATTACCAAAGTGTGTCAAAGGTTGTGATGGAAGAACACAAATTTTTGAACATCTGGAAAATTTAGCCATGGTTCAAACACACCCTCCTGGAACCTCTAAGAGTTTTCAAGGTTAGGACAAGACTTCAATCCTTGAGCTTCTGGGATCCTTATCCATGAAAGTGAGAAGGGGGCTTTTGTGATTAGGATCAACGCTCAGTGATCACAAAAGCCCCCTTTTTTTAAGTGTGTAGGATGAAAGGTTAACGATTAACATCAAAATATAGAAGATATCAGAGGAATAACCCTCTCACAATGAAAAACAAAAAGATAATGTTAACAGAGACAACACAAACAGGGCTGTTGGACTTTGGCAGAGGTATGGGGTCTCTGACTAGCTTTAAATATGATAGGAACAATGTTGTAGCCCTAGTAACAAAGCGATCTGGCTGATAATGTTACAAAAAACCTAAAACCTATAATTTTTGCTTTTGGGACCCCCAATGGATCCAATAGAGATCTGCATTGGGATTTGAAACAAGGTTTATGCTCGATCTGGACTTGGATAAATACAGCTCCTGGTTTTCCTAAGTGGTCTCCCAGCCAAGTTCAAATCAGGACCTACTCTGCTTAATTTCTGAGGTTGGAAAGGATCAGGCGTGCACAAAGCTGCATAGCTGCAACTATGCGGGCCTCGCTCAGATCTAACAGCAAGGACTCACCCTTCCATTTCACAGCGATCAGTTCATGTAGCTAAGTGCGTCCTTCCTTTAAGCCCGTATCTCACGGAGCGGCGAATGCTGACGAATGTTGCGATTTTTGGGTTTCGTCAGGGTTCGTAAAAGGTTGCACAACAGTTCTCAAACAGTTTTTAGGGTCGCAAACAGTTTTTGTTGTCGCACAGAAATTTTGAACATGTCCAAAATTTCTTTGCAAATGTAATTTTCTGCAAACAGTTGCGAATGTTTGCAAAACAGTTGTAAGCATTTGCAAATGGTTGTAAAATGTGTCGGTAAAGTTATTTTTGGTTCGCAAAAGCTGCAGCAGCAGCCAGACAAAGCGACTCTTACCTCAAGGGCAGCAGCATGTCGGCTTCTTCCTGACAGAAAAATGCCGTTCATGACAGAGGTGAACCCTGATTTTTGCCAACATTCATCAGAAAAGTGGCGAATCCAAAAATAGAAATGCTCTTCAGCATCCATGAGATACCAGCCTTAACACTTTTGCAGGAATGCTGTGGATACAGGCAACTTTGCTGTTCTTTAGTTCCTTGATTGCATCTTGGATTTCAATAAAAGAGTCTTGCTCACAGTTTCTTCTACTGTATAGACCAACACAGAAGATGCTGGAGACCATCATCAATATCAATGTAGCAGTTAAGGAGTTCTTCAAAGTGTTACTTCCATCACTGGTTGATTTCTTCCTTGGCCTTCAGGAGAGTTCTCCATCTTAGCTTTGTAGGGTCGCTTGTTCATTTGTTGTTGGTCTGTAGATAGCCTTGGTGGCATTGAAGAAGCCTCTGCTATTGTTTGTGTTTGATAAATGTTGCATTTCTCAAGCCTTGTTTCTCCACCATACGTTTTTCAGCTCACGTGCGGTCTTCTGGAGAGCAGTAGGTGTATCCTAAGCTTCAGCCCTCAAAGCAGACCTAAATTCTAAGGAGAAGTCCATAGAATTTAGGTCTGCTTTGAGGGCTTTGAAGGCCTGTTGTTGTTTTCATCAATGAGTTGTTGGAGCTTTTCAAAGTTTTCATAGAAGCCTTCCAGATCTTTCATGCTTTGAATCCTGATGGTCTCTTTGCATATCAAAGTGAAGTCATTCTTCAATAGGTTCCATTGCTCTTCAACCTGATTTAGATAATCAGGTGGCAGTTGTTTTTAAAGCATTGTTGTAATTCTTCCAAGTTGTATTTTCTGGTGTATTGAGTTTTCCGCTGTGGCTGGATTTCAATCCTGATTAAAATCTTTTGAACACACAAGCTTTAAAGACAAACTGAAACATATCAATGTGGGACTGCACTGCTGCAAAAACTCAGGTTTTAAACTTGAAGGACACATTCCTCCATTAAAATAACCTTGCAATGTTAATTTCAAAAAAAATCCTAGCCTGGTTCTTCATGTGGAGCCATCCAAATTATTATGTAAAAACAAACCTGTTCACCAACTATTGTGATCATGCAATAATATTTAATTCAATGTTCAAACATTTTTTTCATATCGTCAGTCCAATCAGCTTCTTGCAATAAATATGTATATGATTGTACACATAACGGGTGTGTCATGTTTTCAAATAAATGATTTGTACAAATCCATGAAAGAAAGTTGTTGACTATTTTGACATTGGAAAGGAAAATGTTCTTTTATCAGAAGTAATTAGGACATAAGATTTATCTTTCATGTGAAGACATCATGATTAAGAGGTTTCATGTGGTTTTGAAAAAACACAATGACTTTATGTTGAAAAGTGTCAATAAATGTGTAAATTTTGAGATGTATTCCAGTACAGACCTGTTTAAGCAGCTCAGAAGCCATGCGGTAGGTGCAGTCAAAGATAATAAAAAACTCCTTGTCTTTCTTCAGTTCTTTGAGCAGCGGCCGGGCGTCTTGGTTTCCCGGGGTCAGTTGGCGGATCTTAACCTTCAGGTTGAACTTTGCAGGAGCCTTGATCAACTCCTGCATCCGCATCAGACCTGGAGTATGATAAATTACACTTTTTATTACTCCCCAGCCAGGAGAAGAAGAAGAAGTAAGTCCTACATATGTAGATTCCGTAACATGAAGTGGAAGAGAGTCTATAACTCCCCCTGGATGGGACACAAGTCCAATGTAGGTGACTTCCCCAGCCAAGGCTGGTACCCATTTACAGCTGGGTGGACAGAGACAATCAATTCAATTCAATTTATTTATACAGTGCCAAATCACAACATAAGTCACCCCAAGGTGCTTCACAAGAGTAAGGTCTAACCTTACCCACCCCCTGAGCAAGCACACTGGCAACAGTGGTAAGGAAAAACTCACTCAGGCATTTTTTTTATTACAGGAAGAAATCTTAAGCAGACCAGACTCAGTGAGGTGACCATCTGCTTTGGCCATACTACCAAATAACAGATAAAACAAAGCATAACAAGGAAATGTCAAACATGCAAAGACAGAAATGTTGCAGCTAAGGAACCATACAGATATAGAGTCCAGTGGGCACAACAACCTGATGGCTCAAAAAACAAACAATGCACATAAAGCATGTTGTCCAGGGAAACAGACAGGTTGAGTCACCGGGAATCAAACCAAGCTCTAGATATTAGTAGTTCAGCTCCTTATCCCACTGAGCTACCTACTCTACAAGATGACAGTATGCAGTTTTTTAGAGAACATTGTATGCAGTTAGCAACGTGCTGAGCAACAGTAAGGCAGATGCTTACAAGCATTCAGATTAAAATCTAACAGTGCATTGAGCTACTGCCAATTCACAGTATTAAAAGTACTATATTAACACACACGCATGGGTGTGTGTGTGTTTTATATATATAACTTCATGAGGTTTTTGTGCAGAACTTAATAAATAACTTTTCTACAGATATAAAAGAATTAGATTTTGTTTATTTGGCAAATAATGAAAAACATACAGCACATATATATGTATATATGATTGACATTAAGAACCAGGATGACACATAAAAGCAATTGCTTATTTCCAATGTGGTCCTAGAAAATCACGTAACAATCATGACTACATAAAAGAAATTGTATTTTTAAAAAGTGTAAACAAATTGACTACAACTAAGTTAAACAACACAAAATATGAAAAATAGCTTAACCGATCATAGAAGCTGGACCTTTAAAACACATAAATTAAGTTAAAAATAAAGAAAAGTGTATGGAAGTCGCAAACCCCGTGCATGTGCATGCAAAAAAAGTGTCGACCACAATGGACCATTTCAGAAACGTTGGCTTCTGAGTAACGCACATGCATGTGCATTGAATTATGGGTACAAAGGTATCCAAACATTGTCAAAGGTATGTTCCATCTTCTTTCTTAAAGAATTTTTACTATTTTTCCTGTTACAGCGTAAGTATCGCAACTACAACTGCGTGATTACTATAACATCATCTGAGTGAGTATTTCTGTGCAAAACTGTCCTTGTCAAACTCCGGTTACACAGGAACTGTGTTTGGATACAAGCTAGACCACAATGCACTGTGCGGCACTCAAAAGCTGACATCTTTAAAATGGTCATGGGTCAAGCCACATAAACCGCCGTTTCAACACACTGTGAAATGCTCCAAGTTTTCATTATTGCACCTGATAAGCTGCTTGTCAAGTATTCCTTTCAACTGGCAAAGTGTTAGGAAACATATCCAGTTACTTCATGACAGCTTAAGGAGTTTATGACTTTCATGTGGATAAAAACGGTAAGTAAACAGTCTCTTACGGTGTTAGCTCAGTATGAATGTGGTAATATATAATGATGTATTCGAATAGTAGACCCAAATTTCTGTATCTGTCCTGTATGACCAGTTGTATTTTATGAAATCACCAGGAAAGTCTCCCCAGTAAATCTTCACAAACATTAAAATAAAATATCAAAGTCCACTGCTGTCACTCGCACGACGAGTATGGAGACAACTACTCGGCTGTTAAAAGACTCACAAAGACACAGCTCAAAGTCACGGCATGCACTTTCAATGCCTGACTCACCAATATCATAGAGAAATAAGTTTTAATGCATTTCCATCAACAGTAAGTAAGTTTGGATATTGCTAAGCTCTGGCCTGAGCCTCGTCTTTAGCTGTTAGGTTTGGCGGTATATTGAAAACCTGTGCTCCATAAACGAGGGCTCCCAGCTCTTCAACTCTACATGAAACAGATAAACCCCTGTCACAGAGGAACTGCTGAAGTGTCTCGCATTGTCCTCTGTCACCCTGGGGAACATAGAAATACTGTCCGTCTGTGCGTCCGTGCATGCGCGCATCCGGGTGAAATGCAGTACTCCCAATAACTCTTGATAGATTGAGTGCACGGCCACCAAATTTGTACCACAGATGCATTCCATGGAGGTCTTGGATGAGTTTGATGATGAGTGACCTTGTCCTACTTTCCAAGGTCACAGAGCAAAAAAACTGAAAAATAACAGTGCTACAGATGGTACTCGCAATAACGTTCCATACATTCCATGCACAACCAAGGTGCGACGGGGTACACAAGGCCTTCAGGCCAATATCCCATTTTTTTCCCACTAGGAAATGGCTTCATACATTGCTGCCATGCTGCATCACAAGTTCATTTATGTTCCTTGAGCTTGTAACATTCCCAGCAGCCACTGCGGTCACAAAATTGTAAAGAGATCTATGTAGCTAAACATTCACCAAGCTTAAAATGGTATTTTTTTGAATGTTTTCCACTGCAGCAAACCCCGAAGTTGGTTTTTAAACATTTGTGGACCTGCTGATCAACATCTCGAGTGTCTGTAGCTTTCACACCGTCTGATTTTAAAGTACGGTTTCCACCTCTATGTACAAAAAGTCAGTCCTGTGTAAAAATACTATAAAAATGCTCAGTATGCAGGTTATGCTCAATCCAAAGAGTTAAACGACCACTTTCTGCAAAGTGTGATGCTTGGGTATCATAGGTCAACTTTCATTTTTTTCAACCACACTCACATCTGGCACGGCTGTAAAATCAGTCACAGTCTCCAGATGGTCAGACATGCCAATGAAATGGCACATATACATAATCAATGATTTTTATTTATTTTTAAATGGATGACGGCGCCCAAACCACCAGGATGCTTTTGGAATTAGGGTGCAAACACTTTCACTTGGGTTCCTTTTTCCTGTGTTTTGTGTATCAGCAGTGTGTAGTAATTAAACAACTATGTTTTGTGACATTTCCAGAAAATACATTTACGATTGAAAATAAAATAGGAAAAAAATCCATAAACTATGACATTTCAGCAGTGGTATTTCATATTCTCTGGTTTGTGGGCAGAGACTATTTGGGGCACCGGTGCTGCAGTGTAGTGCAGAGGACAGGAAAAGTGTTTTCTGTCTGCTATGAGACACTAAAGCCATGTCACTGATTAGGTTCACTGGTCAGTGTGACCACAGCGAAAGGGACAAATTGTATTTTAGGAGTATTTATAACTGTATGAAGTCCAAAAAAATAAGCCAAGACTTATGACCTTTTCCACTCTCAATTTCTCACTTGAAATGTCTGTCACAAAATAAACAATCACAGTAAAATGTTGCTTTACCACAGATTCAAATAAATAATTATATATGAGGAGAAAGCCATGGTATGTTTTGACGCAGGCTGGGGTAAAGCACTGTGCCGTATTTTAAGGAAATGCACCAAACTGGAGTGAAGTAAACATGCATGTCCAACAGGGATTTTTTTTTAATCCAAAATAACTTTTGAGATCTGAATGAAAATTAAGTATACATTGAGTAACAGCTAAATAAAGCTGTGTGTGAAGTTTAAAAGATATACATTAAAAAAAAGTCAAGCAGGCCTTGCCATCTCATAAGTCCAACAGGGAAAATTTTGAAGTCCAATAACTTTTAGAGTTCTCGTCCAATCTGGTAAAAAATGAAGTATGCAGTAAACCCGACGACGGCTTGGCAATTTCGTGCTATCCCATAATGGCCTGCGCACTCAGTTGTTCCGGGCTGGTGGTTTGAGTGAAAAAGCTTAGAGCTTGCTTCATGGCGTGGGATCTAAAAAAGTGCTTCCTATGCAGGATTGTGCTATTTCTAGCTGTGGACATTCCGCGATTCACACCAAGGCGGACTGACTGCTGAGCCTGAAAATTGCACTGCTTACAGCCAGCGACGAAGAGCTTGCAGAAATAGCCAGTTTAGCTCCAGCCAGTGTGAAAAAGCTACGTGAGTGGACAAATACATTAGAGGAATACCTACAACTGACAGTGGACATGAAAAGGCCTACCTAATGACAACAAAAGAGATTGAATTTTCTGCTGAAGAAATGTGATCGTACAGGTACGTTTTTCATTTAATCTCTATACATTAGCGGCATTACACGTAGCTGTGTTACAGTAAAGGAGCAGCCACACTATGACGTTTACCTCAGCGTGTGGTGAATGCAGTGCAAACTTGAGAAAATTGGCTAAACGTCAGCAAAACATCAGCAAAAGTTTTGCAGTGAACCTCAAATGCAGCACGGCATTCCACAATGTGGTGCTAGTGGAGGCCAGCAGAGGAAGGCGTTAGCCAGCGCTCCATTAGAACAAGCGGGACCTTTGCCAATGTCACTGTCCAGTGATTCTGAGCAGGCAGGGCGAAGCAGCACCCGGGGTAGACGATCGCACCAGTAACTTTGGCTAGCGGAGGTTAACGGAGGTTAACTTGGTCATAGAGGAGAGTTCTCTAACAGTCTCCAACGTAGCCAGAGGTACGCTGGCAAATGGCGAGGAATTTTAAACTTTTTGAAATTTTTGGACACGGTCGACGTTGATCGGCAGAGGATGGCGGAGCCCAGCGGAGGCTAGCGGACACCAACATTTGCAAATAAGTTTGTCTACGTTGGCTCAAACGTCTAGGTGTGACTTCGCCTTTAACGCCGTTACGGTTAGCAGCGTTCTACTCCACCCCCCCCTGTTAATCGTGTGTCACTCTTTCAGTTTCATGCACAGTTAGACAAGAAATATTTTTTGTTGAGCGTGTTCAATCTGGTTTGATTTCATGTTGAATTAGGTGGATTTCAGTGTGATTTTTGCCATTGAGTCTGAAACAAGAGCTGTCGTCTGCTTCTTTTGAAAAACACGATTTTAATTTTGAAAAACAGGAGAGAAATAAAATTAATCTTATAAACATACCACTGACAAAGTGTTCACTGCAGATCCTTGAATGATTTTTGGGAATCAAAGGTGTCCCATTTGCCTCATTCCTGCAGCCTGCTTTTAATCAAAGTTTGTTTTGGTGCTCATTGCTGGGAAATCTGAAGAATGTTACCTTCTTTCCTCGTACCAAACATTTCATTCGTGAATTGCTGCACTGAGGCACAGAACAAAAGTCACCTCACAAGCCGATTTTTGGACTATTTCTAATATTCTCTTCATTATCCTTCATCAATTCTGCTAAAAAAAAAAAGATCGGGATACTGCAAAACACTGTATGATCACTTTGCAAAATCTACGTCAAAGCCATCAAAGCACGGCCAAGATTTCCTCCGGAAGCCTTGCTTTTACAAATATACAAAGAATGATCGGAAGCTCAAGGACTCTTACTATGTAGAAAGTTATAGAATTTTCTTGCCATTAATTCTCATGTACAGATATCAACATGCATGGACTGGTGCTGTCATATTGCAATTACAGTGCCTATAAAAAGTATTCACACCCTTGGGCTTTTATACATTTTAATTTCTTTATGCCATTTTGAAAAAAAAAAGTAATTCAGGCTTCTCTATATTCATTCATTCATTCATTTTCTGAACCAGCTTATTCCAATTAAGGGTGCTTCTCTATGGTAAAATTTCCATTTCCATTAGTTATGCAGCCCATCATTTTGGCTTTGATATTTTTACATCAAGTTGTAGAGATTTGTTTTCGGTTTGAGTTTTAAGAGGATAATTTTAGAAATGTTAATATAGAGAAGTCTGAATTGCTTTTTTTAAAATGGTGTAAAGAAATTAAAATGCGTAAAAGCCAAAGGGTGTGAAAACTATAATAATTTGAGACAAAATGCCATCATATTAAATTGTGAGGAATGGTAATAATGTGGTGTTTTGATCAAATAAGTGCCACCACATTCTAAGTTTAATTATTTTTCAGTAGCCGGGCATAAAAATTGTGTTTTTCAATGAGTATCAATGTATTTGCACAAATCCCTTTGGTCAAATTCACAACTCAGTCTTATATCTTGAGTTAATAAGTATTTGTCTCTGCATAAAAGGCTTCTATTTGTACATATAAATCTAATTTAATTCCATTTGGTCCCTGTTAATGTGTAATTCTGTGAAGTAGTATTTTTTTAAATTACAAACACAATCTGGATGGAAAACTGAGCATCCCTACCAGTGCTGTCCTCATAGACCACAGTCAGCTTCCTCCACTTGAAGAAGGTGACGACGTCCAGGATGGCCCTGGCGATGGCTGTGTACTCTGGATACAGGTTGATGAAGAAGGTGTCCTTGTTGTCCACTGATGGGTGTTTCCAGCGGGTCTGGATGTGAGGAACCTCCAGAGCATTGCAGATGGACTGAACAGCGCTGACCGAAGAGCTGTGGGACGGGCCGAATACTGCAACCACGCCGAGAGCCAGTTGGTCGCACACTGATGGCAGAGAATGACACAATGTGAAAGGTAGATGAGAGAATGATTCTAATGACAGGGGGTATTGGACGGTCTAAACCAGTCTTTATCAATCCTGGTGCTCTGGACAGTTAGGCTTTAGTTATGTCGATAACTGGCCCTCTTTCTGGGGTCGCCGTGGCTTGCTGATGCCGGACGGCCTTCACCCTACTGGGGAAGGCGCCGCCATCTCATCTGCGAACATAGATAGAGTTTTGTCTGGAGGGTGACATTAGGAACCCACAGCAGGCCACGGAGCAGGTGATTAGAGAGCCTGCAGGGCCTACTTTTAATGTGGGTGTGGAACCCTCTAGTTTAGGGGGGAAATCAAAGCAGGAAAACCACTATGGTGACAGTGTAGAGTGTTTGACAGGGAGGGAAATTTTTCATATTGAGACTGTGCCCTTTATCCATCGGCGTTCCAACAAAAAATCTAGAGATTCCTGTTATA
>OMMV01204068.1:0-13145 GCA_900302635.1 Chatrabus melanurus
TCATTCGTGGCGCACAAATCTCGCTCCACACTCCCGCAAATGACGGCCAGCATCCAGTGAATCCCGCCTGGCACTCGCTCGACATCCAGGCGCATTTTTGGGACGAATATCGCTGCGTGCTCCCACACATGACAAGCGAATGCCGCGTGCGTGTCGAGCGTCAAGCACGGGCCATCCGCGATCGTTTTGCTCTTCCACGTCAGTGTGAGTGCAAGGTGCGACTCGGCCAAAATCCGCATGTTTCGCTGCAATGTCGCGGCTCCATCAGGTCACGGCCGTGCCACGACAGTCGCAGCTCAGTGTGATAGGCCCCTTAGGATACAATTTCCTGGTAAACAACACAATTCATCACTTGGTGGAAATCTGACCTTTGACCCCAATAACCTCAAATGATTGACCTTTGGCTGGTCTTGTCGGGGCAATTCCAGAATCCACATACACTGAAAAAAACCTGAACAAATTGCTTTAATTGGGAACACCTAAATGAATTGTTGGTCTAAACTAAGTTAGCATAAATATTAATTTTTAAGTTAACTTGCATCAACTTAATTCATTTGAGTGTTGCCAATTGAAGCACTTTTTTTTTAAATGGCCCTACGGTTCTCTTTTTTTCAGTGTACACACGGTATGTGTGCCGTGTTTGGTCCAAATTGGGTTGAATATCAAATTCCTTGACTCCTTGTCTTTGAACTTTGCCAAAATGAATCCTTTAAGGGCAATTCCGAGATTGATCTTCATCCACATTCCAGGTTTGGGAGAAATCAGCCAATTGACCTGGTAGAAGAAGCCCAACAAACAGAGATGACCTTAAATTTGACCTCGCCGGGGCAATTCCACAACCCACCTTCATATGTTTGCTGAGTTTGGTACAAATCAGATTGAAAATTCTAAATTTTGACTTTTGACCACAAAGACCTTTGACTCCCAGTGACCTTTGACATTGACCTTTGCCAAAACAAACCCTTTAAGGGCAATTCTGGGGTTGACCATCCACTTAACAAGGTTGGTGGAACTTGGCAAAAGGACCCAGGAGGAATAGAACAAACAAACAAACAAACAAATGATGCTCAAATTACAGTATGATGTGAGTAACTTGATAATTCATTAGTTTTTTTAACAAAATAGAAAAAAAAATCTCATATTTGATTTTTTTTTTTTTTTTTTGATTTTGCTGGAATCACCATGGCTATTAACAGGATGATCCTGTGAATAAGGAATTTAAAAAAAAAAAAAATTTTTTTTGCAATATTGATAGGATCATCCTGTCAATAGGCTCCGCCTTTTGGAATAGAACTGTTTGAACATTTGATTTGCTGTTGACACAATGAGGAAGAAAAAAAAGAAATCAAACACTGCATTATTATCCACATTCTTTAACTGTTGTGTAAGACTCAGAGCAGCAGGGAGGCGGGCGTTTTCAGAAGTGGTCACATGACTCAGCCTCATCCCTGACTGAGGGAACGACTGTCCCGGTCTCCCCTACATATTGACTCATTGATCTTTAAATTGAGCCACAGGAATCACACAGTAATCCTTCCTGCATTGATGAAACGAGCAAACGTATCAGTTCCGCTTTCTTTTGGTGCCGTTTGTGTGTCCCCTCGTGCGCTTTCTCCGAGTGTTAACGCCGCCGCTGGCTCTCCGCCTGCATTTTCTGCCATCGCTGTGCACAAACCGTAGATACTCTCCACAAAGAACCGCTGCTCGCTGTGGACACAGATGTTCATTAGTGAAAAGAAGAAAAGCGTTTGTCTGTGTTTGTTGTTAAGACGCATCGTTGCCATAGAAACGCTCTCCGACAAACCGGCCTTTATTTGACTTTTAACAGCGTTGTGATGCTGAGGATTCAGAAGTAATGAACTTATTTCTGTTTTCTCTTACATGAAACCAAGAATGTTCTCATTATTGAGGTGAGTAATAAACCTGCAGTATTTGTTTATTTACACGAGCCCTGTTGTTGTGTAACGACAAACAAATGAAACTCGAGTGTTTGCGTTAAATTACCACCATATGTGAGTTGTCGTGTTTTCTTTGTGCTCTTTTTAGTCGCACACTGATCGAGACGTCTTTATTGTGCTTTTTAAAGAACAAAAGAAAAAGTCTCTCTTTGAGGTCAGAGGTCAAGTTGTGAAAGTTTCTTCAAGATTGTTTACCAGTTGCAAAAAAAAAAAAAATTAATCGTCAAAGACAAAATTCAAATTTATGTCAGGATTCATAATTAAACAGCTATTAGACAGTTGAAAGAAGTCATACATGTGCTAAAAACATAAATGTGCATTTTTAAATGATCTTGTGGGGTCCGCTCAACTCGCCGGCACATTTGAAGCTGTTTTTATTCAGATATCAGCACCAGAACGTCACAGAGTCGTCGTTCAAACGGTTCCTGAAACGACAAATTCTCAGCTCTCGTTTCCATCTCATCGTGAGATGATACGTCATTCACAGCCAATCCGGCAAACCTGAGAAGACCACATGGGGTCCGCGTCATCATTGTGACTCTGAGCCTCACTGGCTGACGTTTGTGTCCGTCTGAATTCTGAGTGCAGTTTGAGTGTGAATTTGTAGTTTCAACGTTCTATTGCTGAACTGTTGATAAAAACATAAAGAAAAACTGCTTCAAATGCATTGAACGACCCCCACAGGGTTAAGACACCTGTATATACGTGTATGTGTGCACCTGATCCCATCAGGTCTCAGAAGTGAAGCAGAGTCGCTCCTGATCAGTACTTGGCTGGGAGACCGCTTGGGAAGACCAGGGGCTGTGTGTGTTTCTCCATGTACAACTGGAGTTGCCACAGTTAGGGCATCCGGTGTAAAACTTGTGCCAAATCCCAATGCGCATCTACTGTACTGGATCCACTGTGGTTACCCCAAGAAACTGGGACCAGCCAAACAACAACAACAACATATACCCTATTCCTTCGTTTAAGCGCACTGTGCGCTCAATAAATTGTTTTTATTGAACATAGGGTATTTTAAAGCGCACGTTTTCTGGGATGTGGGCCTCGTATTGACACAGGAAATGAAGCAAGGCTTCATGCGCGCAATGAAACCAGGGAGATATACGACATCGACTCAGCAACGGCGGAGGAACTGTCGTTAGGATAAGTTAAGATACGTTAAGGTTATGTTTTGATGCCAACTATTGCTGTGAATGGCGTGAATCCGGGCAATGCGGGTGGCGTGTTTTGATCCAGAAATGCCCCGCCCCCAAGACCCCACAAAGACCCCATGTGCGCTAATTAGGTAGGTGTATAATATGACCCCTTTAAACTGTTGAAAAATGTTATTTAGTGTGTTGGAGCCATGCAAACACTGCATTTTTAGTCAAATGAATGCAGCTTTGTTTTGAAGTTAAACACACACAATGCCATGTGCAAATTAATTCAAACAACAGCAATTAACAAACAAACAGATGCAGGTGAAAATTGAGCAAAACAAACCAAAAATTTCATTGAAGCATTTCTCACAGAGCATCACAGGAGACTGTTTGTATTTATCTGAGAGGCATTTCCAAAGAATCGGCCTCCATCCTGATGCAAAAGTTCATTTTCTCTATGAAGTACACAAAGTTCTTGTGGAGATGTTGCAGGAAGCCGCCTCGTTTCCTCTCTCTTTCCATTATGTTCACGTATTTATCGTACAATCGGCAATTTACGGCGTCGTTTTTCTCTGCTGTGAAAGCTTTCTGCACTCAAATGTCCCACATCCTTCCCTCTTCATCTCTTCCCTTCCTTTGCTCTTCCCTTCCCTTAGGCAATAGTTGACACAGGAAAGACCATGCAGGCTCTTCTGAAACATGTGGAGACCTTTAAACCAAAGATGGTCAAGGTCGCAGGGTGAGACGCTTTTTTCCAGTTCTCTCAGTTTTCTCCAGCAGGGGAAATGCCACACGTGTGACTAATGTTAATAAATAAATAAAAAAGAAGGTATCACTCGTGCACGCTCACTATCTCATGTCCGTGGACTGTTCCGATGCATTCCACTGCCAAAGCAATGAGATAAACATCTTCCTGACATGGTTTGTGCTGAAAGTTGATTTCCTTCTTGATGTGTAAAACTAACTGTGTTAGCGTGGAACAAAAAAAAAAAAAATCCAAATCTGATTGTGACAACACTACAAAAATGTCAATTTTTTTCCAAAAAAAAAATATTTTTTTCAAAACCACATTATGATGCATTTAATTTGAAAATGAAGAAAATGGACTTTTCATGGAATAGAAATACACTGATTTGTTTCTACTTATTTCAATGCTGCATGCAGCATTTTTGAAATGAGATAAATGAGATAAACTGTTATTGTGGAATTTTGATTTCAGTCTGCTGGTGAAAAGGGTCGCTCACATGGCTCACGGTCTGACAGACTGTAAGTATACACGCAACACTTATTGATCCTTTTGGGGAGGGTCTAAAGCCATGGTTCCAAACTGGTGGCCCAGGGACCACATAAAGCCCACGATCCATTAGTTTGTGGCCTTATTATGTATCCTGGTGCTTCCTGTCTTACTATATGTTTGTTAGACTTGGACGCTAACCAATGACCTAAGGCGACGACTTGACGTCTTTTTGCACACGGTCTCTTCGGAGGATCCTTGGGTACTGCTGGAATGTGTCAAACGAGCGGTTACTTAGGGGGACTTATATGAGAAGTATCACTCGCATTATGAAGGAATGTCAGCTACCACATTTTGCCCATGTGGTGCGTTTCTCTGTGCATGATCCGGCACGCAGGTGCCTCAGCGTTGAGGACCCCAGTGGATAGAGTAGGCCAAGGGGACGCCCGCGCTTCACCTGGCTGCAGCAGATGGATGGTTACTTTTGAGAGGTGAGGACGGACTGTTTGTTTGCCTGGGTGGTTGCCATCCAGCACCCAAGGCGGTAGAGAAAGTTAATCTCTGCTACGACCAAGATAAGCTTCGTTAGCCTTCGTTAGCATCCGGTAGCCGAAGTTACCGGTGCGATCGTCTACGCTGGGTGCTGCTTCGCCGTGCCTGCTCAGAGTCACTGCACAGCGGCGTGTCGACCCCCCCCTCTCCAGCACGCCGCCACGTTGGCAAAGGTCCCGCTTGTTCTAATGGAGCGCTGGCTAACGCCCGCCTCAGCTGGGCTCAAGGTGTGGAACGGCGTGCTGCGTTTGAGGTTCGCTACCAAACTCCGAGAACGCGATTAATTCATTCATTCATTTTCTGAACCCGCTTATTCCAACGAAGGGTCACGGGCGCCCTGGAGCCTATCCCTGCGGTATTTATTTAAATATGGAAGAATAATTTCTTAAATGTCTCGATGCAACTCTTTCCAATCCGAATATATACCAGCAGCTCACTAAATGGCTTCACAAACACTTTTATCAGTTTCATTACTTGAAAAAATAAATTTAATCACCCTTTTTGATTTGTTTTAAGTGTGAGATAGGACCTTTTTTCTTTTTCTTTTTTTTACATTTTAGCCTGTATCTCAGATGACGTGCCTCCAACCAACTTGCAAATTTTACACAAATTAGGATGCGACGGCTCTTGGAGCTCGCCTCCAGTGAAACGCACCGAATAAATCTGTCTATGTTTGTTTTATACACCAGTGTTATTCCTCTGAAACAGAAAAGCTTGTTTTAATGTCGTGTCATTTCATATCTTTGAGTTCACATGCATCTCGTTGCTCCTGACAGATGTTGGATTTGAAATCCCAAACCGCTTCGTGGTTGGCTATGCCCTGGACTACAATGAATATTTCCGAGACCTGAATGTGAGTGAGCCTGCTACCTTCACCGCTGCACAGCGCGTGACCTTTGGAAAAGATCAGAGAAAAAAGATGAAAGAAACAGGAGGGGGAGAGTAAATACAGAAAAATCAAAGGGATGCTCTCCTCACCCTGAAACCTAAACTCACCCCGCGGGTATCCTCCCCGATCTTACAGCCCAGCAAAACAACTTAAATCTGTGCGGGTGGTTTCACCTGAGGTGTTGATGAGACTTTCATTCAGAGACGAGCTCGATGAGGAGCTTGTGGTCTGTCGAGATCTTATCTACCTTTTAAAAGTTGTATATTGTTGAGGTTTCATGTTAAACGTCCGCAGCGTCTCTCATCTCTGTGAACGTGCGTGTAGAAAGGTTTCCAGCTGGAAGCAAAATTTAGAGCTGAAACGTACGGTGGCCTGCAGAGGCAGCAACCCTTTCAAATTAAGACAGCGTGAGCAAACGCAGAACACACTTAGAAATACAAAAAAAACCAAAAAACACCTGCATCAATTCATCAACACGTAGCTGCATAAAAAAAAAGTCTTGCAACTTGAGAAAATGCAAATTCAGAGAACCTGCAGCACTTGCAACAGTTTGATAACACGTCACACAATGCACCCAAAAACAGACGCTTTGCAAAGCTCCACAACACAACAGATGATTGATTCAGTGACCAATAGACCCGACCGTGTGTAGTTACTTCTGAGCCACCGCAGGGGGCGCATGACTCAGTTGGCATACATCCGTACATCAAATCCGTCTAAACCAGATAAGACGAGGACAAACTAAATTAAATATAATAAATACTCACCCCGCAACACAACCGCATCCCGCCGACTTCACTTCTCCTGCGGTGAAACACGGCAACCACGTAGAATATCGTCCTGCTGCCTGCCGCTGCTCCGGCTTCACACGGCTCCGTATGTAAACAAAGTCCTTGTCCCCCTTCGATTTCCACAAGTTCAACATGACGTTCAATAAACATACAGTAGCCGTCGTCACGTTTGTGTTTCTTGAGTCTTTCATTTGTCGAACCACAGTCACGTAAGCAAAGACGTCGCTAATCCCGCGTCCAGACCGTAGCTTTCCCGTTGAGATCGCAAAAAACAGCCGTCCGCCGTCGTCGCCCGCCGTCTTCTTGTCTGCGATTCTTCCCGTTCACACTTTTCCAAAACAGGATAAAATTAGACGGCCGTCTCAGGGAGACTCAACAACTCCTGCCGTCGTTAGCCTGAACACGGAACGCCCCTTTCGGCGAGAAATTTTTTCAGTTGTGGCACCAATCAGATTCCGGAATTCTTCGCGATCATCCATGGTTAAAGAATGTGGCGATAACTAAAAATTACAACAATCGTTTAAAAAAATGTAGAAATATTGGCTATTTTCCTGGCACAGCTACCGGAAGTACTTCTGTCGGCCGAAATCTCGCGAAAGGTCACGAAGCAATGCATTGTGGGTCAATTTTGCCTACTCGCGAAAAGGTTTGAGTGTCAAAGTGTCCTTGAGAAAGACGCGGAGCCCGAGAAGACTACAAGCACGTAAAAGCAAATCAATAAAGCAAATTTCCAGGACTGCGCAGCCTCTCCGAGTGCCGTTCTAGTTTTCTTTATTCATTTTAACGCCTTTATTGTTGAAAATGCCGCTCGGCTTTGGAAAAGGCGTGTGTACCCTGCAAAATGCATTGAGTGAGCAGATAGATTAGTGAATGAATCGGGTCCTTTTGGACACATTTAGTCGTGAATGACAAAGCAAACGAGGGGAGGTGGTTGAGCGAGGTACAAAATGAATGCCACGGTTACAAGTCCGCACGACCCTGCAGGAAGGATTTTGTGTGAATGTAGCAGACACTTCTTCATTCTCTCTCTGTCTTTCTCAACGTGTGTGTGTGTGTGTGTGTGTGTGTGTGTGGTTTTGAATTTACACGTAGGATGTAACTCAGCCACTGCTGAGTGTGAAAAAAACATGAAACTTTTGACTGAACCTCATAAAATTAACTTTTTTTTTTATCCCATCTTTTACTTTCAGCACATTTGTGTCATCAGCAAAATTGGAAAGGCGAAGTACAAAGTTTGAGAAGACCTGAATCCATATGGTGCTGCTCCCAGTAAAGTACATCATCTGCATCAAGCTCCAAAGTGATTTGTTTCATTTTTGCATCCCTGCTTTGCACAAAAAGAAAACTGCATACGTATTTATTTTTTCATGCATGGTCACATCAAAGCAGTCGGTCGTAACTCTTCAAGTAATCTTCTTAAAATGTCGACAAGATTAAAGATGTTTGATGTGATGCAGCTGTTCGTCTTTGTTGTGTGTTGATGCGATGCGCACGGGGAACCAAAAGGCCAAATGAAAGAAGGCGCCGCTGCCAGGGAAGGAGAGGACGTTGGCGACAGATGGAGAGACCTTATGGACGGTGGCATCCCCGTGCCAGGACGACGCCCACTCTGACACGGTGAAAACACAGAGCGGGCGCAGCCGACAAGCTCAACAACACCGCCTCACCACCACACAACTCTCACGTCTTAGCGGGAAATCGCAACCAAAATTCATCTGCGCATTTGGAAAAAATTATGGAAACAGCAAAATGAGAACCAGGCCTGTAATCATAACCGCCGCCGCCGCCCGCCAACTCCCGTTTATCTCCAAACCTCTAAATGTAATAGCTGGATGACGATGACATTTTGTGTAAAAAAAAACGGTCCCACTTTCAAGTAATAGTTATGAAATAAATGGTCATGATCCGAATGTGAATTTTCTTTTTAATCTTTCTTCAAATTCTACTAGTATCCGTACTGTTCAGTGTTGTCTTATAACTGACTGACAATTATATTGAACTATTTTTACAATAATTCATATTTTGTTGGGTGAAATTTTCTAAAATCAGGTGTGTGGCTAGAATGTTAGCCACTGCCATTTTGGACATAATCTTGTATATTTAAACCTTTCCAGGTTTCTGCGGCCACAGTGTTCTCAGCAACTACACACTCCCCATTGAAAGTGCATATACCCAGAGTGCAAAAGGTCAGACGCTCCAAGCCCCACAGAATTTTGCCATTTTGACCCTCCGCTAGCCACAGCTCCCTCATAACTGTTGACAGACAGAACAAATGATACCTACTTGACCGTTCACCGAAATTATAGCGCTTGAACCCAAATTGTGGAGAACGCATGGCATCCATTCTGGGGGAAACCCCTGTTTGTTACAGTGAGGTGAAAGCGAGGCTCTGAGGTTTTGTTTACATTCGCTTGCCAAAGGGAATTCCAGAGAAAACACGTGGATTTGACAGAGGACAACACAACAGATACTATTTTCACTGTTGGGCCTCAAAAGAAGAAGAGAAGGGAGAGATAGCACAGGAAATCATTGGGTCAATGATCATTCTGTATTGAGACAGGACAGTCACAGCCTTGAGCCCTTGATGATCCAAGTTAAGTTTTTTTTTTTATGATCTCTCTATCGTGGAAAGAAATTTCCTGTTGCACACTACTTTACTTTAGCTATTTTTTTCTTTTCTGAAAAAAAAAACAGACCGATGACATGATACTTTCAGTTGCTCAAGAACATGTTCACCTGATAACCTGTTCGTTTTTGTAATGTAACCAAAAATGTTGTACATAAAGAGGCTTTAACATAATTATATTAGTTCTTTTTCTGTTTTTAATAGTTATGATCAATAAGTAGCATTTATTCTTAGACTAAAGGTAAATCTAAGGGTTAAATGCACTGATAAATCAGTTTCAAACAGAAAATAGTTGCGGTTAAGTTTGAACGCGCTCTCGTTTCACATCCGCAGAGGTAAACAAGGCGTTCAGTCATAAGTTTAGAAGGATTTGACATTCAATCAGGTTTCATCGCTTCATCCCCGTGACAACACAGAAGTGAGAGTAGAAAGAGTCGAAATACCAAGACTCCCAACGATTACGCCGCTTTTCGGCTGTGTGTGCAAACCGCGCCACAAAGACCCCCATTGTACCTCGGACTTCAACCCCAGTACCCTTATCATAAAATATCAGCACTTGGCCGTAGTGGTTAACTTATCCCAGCACTAATGCCCCCCCACGCTGCCCTGGGAACCCAAAGCCCATTGTCTTTGGCCGCGGTGCAGAGTTTGGTGAAAGCGAGAAGGGACAAAAAGCCTTCCAGGTTTCACATGCTGTGGCTTTGTAGTCGTCCGTCAGGGGAACAGAGGACGGGGCCGACCGCAGAAACTGGGCTACAGGTAAACTGCGCTCAGCACAAAGGGAACAAAACAGGAATTGTCCATTTGAAAGGCCACACAGCCGCGCGTTTGACATACGACGCCTGGACCTGGACGCGGGATTTGATTTCACGTTACCACACAAGTCCGTGTTTATTCCCCCAAAACCTATTATTTCATTGTTCTGTTTGTGGTCGACCTCTTCGGTGTCGACCTCACGATGATTTGTCTGAGCTACTTCTGCAGTCGCAATAACGTTTAAGTCAACCAAACCTGACCACAATGAAACTGAAGCTTCACATGCAAACGTTCGGACACATGTGAGCACGTTGCATATTTTTGATGTGAAAAGAAGTAAAGACAGCCACCGAACCAAGGAGAAAACTACAGAATTCCCTTCCACGCTGCTGTGTGCTCATTGATGCAACTCTTTCTGTGCTTCTAAAATTTATTTTAAAGCATTTTAAAAAACTCTTTGGTGTTTGAACGACTCTGACAGCTTTTAATCTGCTGTTGACTATATTCAATGCCAACGTTAACCAGTTGGCGGCACTGTTTCTGAACCTGTTTGGTGTCTTACTGATTGGTCAATTTTTAATTTGTTTTTTTTCTAAGGTAATAAAAGCATGTTTTAGACATACAACAGGAGACACGCCCACTAAGAACACCCAGTAAGGATAGAGAGCTTTTCACGTGCCCTCTCTGAACGGAGGGGGCGTGGCAAACAGCAGCTCCCTTCCATTTAAAGCAACAGGCGTAGAAACTCGGGATGTCCGGATCCGATCTCAGAGATCGGTATTGGGTCCAATCAAAGCGTGTTTGGAGTGAGTGGAATCAGCTTGATTAAACGTGAGTCTCACCCCAGTCCATCAAAAGCGACGTGTCAACAAACATATCAACGCTCTGCTTCGCTTCAAATACCCAAACGGTCTATTTTCAAATTCTACTGGCCTTTCTTCTTCTTTTGTAGAGTTTATTGAGGGTTGGCAACCTGTTTTCGCATTACTGCCACCATCTGGACAGGGGTTTGCACGATTACTACCTAACTATCAATACTGACACCTAGTGGTCAGAATTAAAACACCATAATCTTCATGAAGTGACTACTACTACAATGCTGCTCCAAGTGGGATAGATGAAAACGAAGTAAAAAAATTTTTTTCATTTTGTTTATTTTGGTGTTTTTTTTAAACATTAAGAAGCAGCTTGGGTTGCAGGTAGTTCTTTTTTTTTCTTAATGCATTGTAGAGCTGTTCACTTGTCAAGCATATACATTGGACTGGCTTTAATGTACTTGCAGTGTGCTCTGTGTACAGGGGCGGTTTTAGGAACTTGGAGGACCTGTGCAAAGAGCAATTTGGAGCCCCCCCCAATTTGTTTTAAATTAAGTGAGAGATACTGAAGCATACTCGTCATCCTTTTTTCTTTTCCTTTTCTCGCTCCCACTCTGAAAATGTTTCATGGCTTCAATCACACCACCACTACAATCATGAGAACCAATGGTAGCTATGGTAACAGAAAACGGACCTGCAGTCATTTGATTTAGGATGAATTTAGGATAAATCATTTTTACATGAAACAACTGTATTTTTATTTCTACTATGGATCATCGTTCGTTTGCAATGACAATTCAAGAAAAAAATTCCCGAAATATGATGAGGCCCCCTAGTGGCCAGGGCCCTGTGCAATTGCACGCCTTTGCTCAATGGGTCGCACCGCCTCTGTCTGTGTAAGTGTATTATCTAGGAGAACACAAGCATCGGATTGGGACTTGGTATCGGCAGATATTCAATATTAAATGACTCGACTTGGGATCTGGGGCAAAAAAAAAAAAAAAAACTTGATCGGGACGTTCCTAATAGAACCAGATCGTTTCTTGGAGACCTGAAAATGGATGGATTTTAGGATGCACCATCCATGATGTATTTTTAACCAAAAACTTTCATATCTCTTTTAAACAGACCTGGTGATCTATATCAGCAAAAAGGGTGTTAATCAAGTCGCTGCACACCCAACCGTTCAATGAGCAACAAAACACAGAAATACAGCATGAATGCTGCTCAGCGCAGCACAGACACACCTTGGTGTCGAAGCATTATCCAGTCAGTCACCGCAAACTACAGACTGACTGCAAACCCTCCGGGAGCTTTGATTACCCGTCATTGATCTGAAATCCTACGTCTTAATGTCATTCACACAAACAGCACTGCTCACGGGACAGCAGAGCCGCACATTTTGCAAAAGTAAAACAAAAATGATTGCTGTTGGCTCTTATATGAAGAAATATTAAAAAAGATTTATTTGATTGTTCATTTGTCCTTTACTGTAGGCTTTGGAAAATCCTGGGCATGTACCCTGAAAAATGCAGTGAATGACTAAGTAGACAAATGAATGAGTCCATCCCTCCAGTTTGTTAACCCTTTACAGGGCACTCGTTTAAATTTTGGGAAATTCAAATTTTCAGCCCTACAGAGTTATTGGGGGGATATTACAAGACTACTTTACATTTGTGACTTTTTTTCAAAATTTTTCATTTTTGTGTTGCAAATCAAGGACAATGAAGTTACCATTTGTGGTTCCTTGCCGGTCCAGGGTAAAACATTTTCCAAAAAGTCTATTTTTTTTTAAATATAAGAAAAAACACATATAAATTTAAAGGAACATTTATTTAGAAACATTTGTCTTGAGGTACTGGTACTGACACGTGTCATACAAGAAAAACACATATTAAACTTAAAGTAACATTCAGTTAGGAACCTTTTTTCCACGGTGTCTAATTTGCCCGATAAAGGGTTTACATGATCACAAAAGAAACTAGAACGGGCACCCGGTAGAGCGCAAACCTTCGCCGAACCAACATTTGTCAGTATGATTGGATTTCATTAATCTACTATTAATATCTGCTCCATGTACATATTCCTGCCTGTTTAACAGATTTGTTTCAGTGGGTTGTGGACACTAAGTGTTTATTATTGCTGTGATACATTTCTAACATGGACATAGTTTCCCATGTTTGTGATACTCCACTTTAACATGTGTTTAACATAACCATCACTTTAATTTACCTTAAAAATCATAATACCTCCATTGAGTTATGACATAGAATGAACAACTGTATTTGAATGTAAATTTTAATGTTTTATTTGGTAAGTTGATCTATTTCACATAGCAATACAACAAATGGTGACATCTCAAACTAAAAGTTCATCTTTAGT
>OMMV01204072.1:0-11798 GCA_900302635.1 Chatrabus melanurus
GCCACTGGGGTCAGCTCTATGTTCTCCAATACCTCATGTTCCCCACGTACCTATGTTCCCCGATACCTATGTTCCCCAGTACCCATGTTTCCCAAAAACATGGTCCCCAGGTACCTATGTTCCCCAGTACCCATGTTTCCCAAAAACATGGTCCCCAGGTACCTATGTTCCCCACTACCTATGTTCCCCAAAATCTGTGAGGTGGAAATTATTAGTATAGTGAAGACAGAATAAAAATGAAAATGGTGAATTTCGGACATCCTGTTTCACAGCAAAAAAAACAAAAACAAAAAAAACAAACTTCTGCAATGATGGAATGACATTTTAAAAGTTTGATTAAATAACATTTTAATTGAAATTTTATGATTTAAACAGACAGTGTCATATTCGTGTTATTTTAAATTGTCGGAGTATCTCAATTTTCCATTAGTGGTATAATTGAGCATTATTTCAAGAGTTTAAAAAAAAAATGCATAGTAAAATATCAACATTGCAACATTGACACTACACCATATTTCAAAAGTTAAGTCTTTTTTTTTTATAGTGGAATACCGGGGAACATAGGTACCAGGGAACATCGGTACTGGGGAACATAGGTACCAGGGAACATCAGTACCGGGTAATATAGATATGCACCCGTTGCCACCCAGGACCCGGGGAGGTTCCTGTGGTGGATGTGGCAATGCGCAGCACCAGCGCTTGCTCCCAGACTTGACTTGCTCTGTGAGATTTTGCAGACATGAGGGAGGAAGCACATATGCGTATGAGCAAGGTCTGAAGTTCATGCTGCGTTCGAAAAACTGAACTTCCAACTTTTATTTATTTATCCATGGATAAATACATCTAATAAAGCTATGATAAAAAAAATTGTCTCCCCACTGACTCATTTTGGCAAATCAAGTAAAAATGTAACTGTCTTTATCGACATTGTGTCATATGTCATTTTTGTATTTCTGTCTCATTGATAGTATGGCCATAGCAGATGGTCCCCCCTCTGAGTCTGGTCTGCTTGAGGTTTCTTCCTATACTTATAAAACATCCAGGGAGTTTTTCCTTACCACTGTTGCTATTGTGCTTGCTCAGGGGGTGGGTAAGGTTAGACCTTACCCTTGTGAAGCGCCTTGGGGCAACTATGTTGTGATTTGGCGCTATATATAAATAAATAAAAATAAATAAATATAAATAAATTGAAAAAATAAATTGATCGACATTATGCTAACACGAGCACATGCAGTACAGCAACATAGAGCTGCAAGGTGTGATGTCACGTATCCATGACAACGCTCAAACTGGTTGTACTCTTATTAGCAGATGATACCAGGACAGAATCATTTAGAAAAAAACTTATAGGAGCTTTCGGCAGCATCACACCGCCGTCTTCACGCTGTTGTTATGCCGTTGTAGACTCAACACTTACCATAACATTGTAGCTTCTTTCTTTCACCCTAGCTCACACAATTCCTGGCTGGAAGCTCTCAGGCTGCCACAGAAAGTGTGCCATGGCATCTTGTCACTGTTGCTCGTCCTGTCAACAAGACGTGGGTCCAAATTCTAAACTGTTTTCAGACAAAGCCCATGTTGATCATATTGGTGATATAAAATTGCGAATCTTTTATTTGAACTATAAGGAACAATTTTATAGTGGTTCAGAAGAAAATCCATTTTTATGACGAATGGTAAAAAAATATCTAAAATTTTGAAAGGGACTACACTTTTAATGTGTTATTAAAATACCTGGTGAGTAATATCACCTTGCTAAACACATATTATGACCCCTTTAAAAAGAATACGTTCACTTTGAGTCTTTATTGAGAATAAGGTTCAGCACAGACTCTGAGTCAGTTTAAGTTTGAACTGAGTGACTTTATTTGCTGTGTCTAAACACAGAACACTCAAACTTAAATATAAGGTTTTCCATAAGCCAATGTTTGTCTGAATAGAGCCAAACCAGTTGTGAGAGGAAATAAGCTCTCAAATATGTGGACAAGCACACAGTGATGTTATTATTATAACATTTGTCTTGAGAGTTTTTAGTCTCTGACCGTTCAAACTGCACTGCTGCCACCATATCCAAAGTCAAACTCATTTTTAATAAATAGAGCGCATAATGGCATGCTGTTGGCAGATGTTTGTGTTTGTGCACAACAACCACAAACTACACAAATTTACACATGCTTCATAAAGTTCTTATTTACACAGACATTTCGTGCATTTTTGGGTTTGTGCTTTTTGACCCATGTCGTTTTCCGTCGTATTTGGCTGTATCATAGCAACCACAGAGCGCAGTGTGGCACAAGAGCGAGTGTGTGGTTTCCATGGATACTAATGGCTAACTGCAGAGAAGCGAGTTGAAACACAGGGTAAGTTTACAGCTAATTTCATATTTGAATGTGACGGTTCTGAAACCTGCACGCTCTGTTAATAAGGAAAAGGTTAACATGGTCAAAGCTAGGCGAACGGTACTAAGGGAGCTCTGTTATGGTAGTTAGCAAACTTCTTTTTAACCCGAGTGGGAAACCAGTTATCATAAATTACTCTGGTTTTTCCCCCCTTGGAAATGGAACAATAAATTTGTGCTTTAAGAAGGAGAAGAAGAAGAAGGGTCTTTATTGTCATTGTACATACATACTTTGTATCAGTTGTTATTTTATGTGCTTGGTGTACATCTACTGGATTTCACAGTTTTTGGCACGCATATTGTGATAAATCGCTAAAACGATTGCCTTGAAGTGCACATGCACTAATAACCAACAGGAGAAACCCGTCACCTATTCTCGATATATGACGTCATCACTGGATTTCCTCAATATTGTGTGTGAAAGCTGGCTAATTCCATGTCAAAATAAATTTTTTATTAAAACTGCACATGTAGCCTATCACTTAAAAAAAAGTTTTATTAGCTCTCACATTCTGACCATTCATCCATCCCAAGGATACTTAGACCACAGCACACCAGATCACTGTATACCAACAACCATCCAATATTTCACATGTGGCTTATAAAGTTATCAGCAGGTAACATTAATTGAATCAAACAATTATATAGTTAATGTGCCACATAACTACAAAGGTAACAACATAAAAGTAACTGCTTTGGGGTTACAGATCAGTGTGACACCACAATCAAATTTTATTCAAAAACTAAAAAATTTAATTAGAAGGATGGCACATGCACACTTCCATAGTAAAAAATTTGTGATGGGGTACCAACTTACATCATGTTCTATTTTTAACTCAAACCCTCACCTTCCAGTTAACACATAAAACAAATGAATCTGCTGTTTACTTTGGTAAAGATTACAATATGTATGTTCAGGAAAAATTTCCTGTTGTTTTGGCACAAAATAGCACAAAAGCAGACGGAATCCTGTATTGGTTTTCCACTGTCAAAACAAGCACACATCTCGTGAGAAGAGCAAATAGAGAAATCATATCGAGAACTGGTGTCTATCGAGAACAGGTGACGCCACGATACACAAAGAAGCACCTTTTTTGAAATGTCAGGATTCTTATTTTACACTGTTATCCACTAGTTCTTTAAAATTAGCAAATGGTAAGTCTTTCTTTCTACTAGAAATTATACGAGAAAGAAATAATCAAAAAAAAATCAGCTCCATGAATTCTGCTTCTGTTCATTATAGCAAATCCCTGTTAATAGGCTAAAATAATTTATTTTACAAAGTATTTTTGATCTGAAGGCTATAAAATGTCACTTGAACTGTAATTACTTTTTTTACATTCTGTCATGGCGTTGAAGGTTTAGCATAAGTGTCATATCAGTTTTGTTTACTTTTAATATAATAATCTACTTTTGGCTTCTCCCAATTGAAACTCGGGGTCACCACAGCAGATCCCGCATGGATCTGCATGTAGATTTGACTAATTCTGTGTCAGATCAGATATAGGTGTTGCCAAATCATTTCAGCTTTTGTCAAACTGTTTTTATGTATCATCTGGGATCATAAACAAAGTTAAGCAATTGAATTTTGAGAATTTAACAATTTTTTTTTATCCCTGGGAATTTTTGTATTTCTATTTGTGAATAAGCAGGCTTTTGACATGAAAGAAACTGACACACAAGGTCAGTTCAAGCTATGTAGAACTTCAAAACCACACATATGCTGAGAGCAGAGGGGCCCAAATTCTTTACTTTGAAGGGCCATAAATTAGTCTGGATGGAGGGCCATGGGCCAAAAGTAAATACTGATGTTGTGTGAATTACATACATACATTTACATTACAATTAACTAAATCTTTTATATTCCATAGAAAATTACCATTCTAAATCTAAAATAAATTTTCAAAATATTAAATACACAACTTTTTAAAGCTTCTTAACAGTAATGCATTAAATTGCTGAGAGCTTGTCAATTGTCATAGCGAGCCAAAACTAAGTGAATGTGGACTAAACATGGCCCACAGGCCCCACATTGGGTAGCCCCGGTTGAGAGAGACAGACAGAGAGAAGGAAAGTCTGCTTCTGCTGCAAAATCTCTCCTGCAGGTTTGTGTGGATTTGTGACCATGTTATTTGAATTTTTGAAAATAACTGCTGCTGATTTCTGACTGACACAACAATGGATGGAGTCACCTCGCCCGGAACAAACAACCGAGAACATAGGATACTTTGACGGTCTTTGGGCACATGAGTATATTATAAAGAATTTCAAGATGGAAACATTGAGCATATTATAAACTGTATTTATTAGAATGACACTGTAGATTAGATTGATATGTTGAAATTATGATCGATAGCATATTATAATGCCATTATTAGGCACAGAGTACATGACGACTTGTTCAGGATTTGAAAAAGTTAGGGACTTGGACTCGACTTGGCTTTCTTTGTCTTGACTTGACTTGGACTTGAGAGTTAGGACTTGAGACTTACTTGTGACTTGCCAAATAGTGACTTAGTCCCACCTCTGGTTTTTATGTCTATTTTTTGACTCGGTAGACTAATTTATCCTTTTAATTTAACATGACATGCAAGTTTACATGCATATAGACAATAAATGCAAAAATGTTACCAACGTTTTTTTTTTTTCTTAAAGAATACCACAGAAGGGCCATACATGCCAAATTTCATGCTTGCATCTCTATGTTAACAATTTTACACTTATCTGCTCAGCTATGTGAAGCAGATGAGAGTTGACTCCCCCTGGATGCCTTGACCAATGTTCAGAAACGGCTCTTCAACTTTGAAGATTTACCTTGACATTAAAAGTCCCCCCACCTCCCTCCAGAGGAGGGAAGAGAGTCGGGTATCCGGAGGTGCATGGGGATGGACGGGCTATAGTCCAGTCCCACCTCTGCGCTCCCTCCACCGGACCACCAACATTAGGATGCGTCTTGTTTCATTCATCTCTGTGATGGAGACGTACCCTTGACCCCCTTCCTATTCGGGTCACCAATCACCTCGCTGTGGCGAGACTTATTTTTACATGTTGAACCCTTATTTAATTTCAAAGGTGCAATGACACGGCATTAAAAGCACTTATTTATTCCCATTTACTGGCTTTAGCAGCTCCTTTAACTCCACAGATTATGCAGTTAAAATTACAGGCGTTTGTTTGTGGAACTCTGATAGGACGTCAATCTCTGAACTCATAAAGTTCCTTTGTTCCATCTGCGATGGACATCTCTGGCATATATGGGCAGGGCGCCATATATGGCATTGTGGGCGTTACTTATGCTAATCCACTAGCCTGGTAAACGTGCTTGGGCTTTAAATACAGTTGGCACTCGGCAGGTTTACACACGATATTTCTGCAATTATCTGAAGTTCCGAGCGTTTCCTGAATTTGGCGAGGCACACTCATGCGAGTCCATCGTACTGAAAAAGGTAAAAGGAGTTTGAGAAAAATTTGCAAAAATGTTCATGCATGAGTCTTGGGCGGCATGGTGGCCAAGCAGTTAGTGCGCTTGCTTCCAAAGCAGAAGGTTCCCGGTTCAAGACCACCCGTGCCCATTCTCCCTATAGTGTGGAGCTGCGTCAGGAAGGGCATCCGGTGTAAAATGTGTGCCAAATCAACATGCAGATCCATATCAGATCTGCTGTGGCGACCAAGTGAAAAAGGGAGAAGCCGAAAGAACTTGCTGTTCATGCATAAGTCTCAATGTTTCGGGCTGCAAGTGAGTGCACCAAAAGCCTTCTGCTTTGCTTGATTACCCATAATCCTCTGTGTTGGCCAGAGACCACACAGACGGGTAAAAACTAGCCATAAGTAGTGGTCGATATGAGTTTTTCAATGACCAATGATTTTCAGAGAACAGGGCAGCTGATGACCAGTGTAGAATACTGATATATAAATTTATTATTCTGATTATTATTATCATGTAATATAACAATTTAAAAAATAATAAATTAGACACAAAATAACTGTACTTAAATGAACATTTATTTAACTCTGCTACTGTCTGGTCTCTGTTCAAGTCTTACAGTTTTCTATCAGGTAGCGTTGCATCCAGCATTGGCATGTTTCCCGCTGTTCCAAAACACCCATTCCTACTGTTTCAAGGCACCCGTCTGCATGTAAATTGGCACAAGGGCGAGCGCTAGCATCGTTCCACAGAAGCCACACTGACGAGCCCACTTCTCAAATGGGACGGCAGATGTTTTATTCCCCCAGTTGTCCTCATGAGCGCAGACATTGGCTAAGACTCATTATGCCCACAAAAAAAAAAAATGCATTTAATCGGCCCGATTAATCAGTTGTCCACTAGTCAAGTGCCTCTGAACTTTGGAGCCCGGATGTTAATAATCATACAAATTGCATTTGTTGAAGGCTTAGAACTTTTCGTGCTGTAAATTTCTATGGAAAACGAGGTGAGTAACGACGCCACTGGACACTGGTTGTGGCTTATTGTGCAATCTTTACATGTCAGTTATCAGCAAACTGTAGCTCTGTGTGTCCACGCCCCTTATTCAAAGCGCATAGCGTGCATACCGAGTTGGCTTCAGCTGATTGTCAGCTGATCTCACTGAGGTAAAAGCATCAGCAGGCGTGGTAATGTTTAATCGGCTTCAGGTAACCGCTCAGCTAACCAGCGCTCGCCTGTCTGCACTGCTGCCTTCCTTCTTTAAAGTCCAAACCACAGTTGGCAAAGATGAGGAAACCGTTGCGCTCGCTCCTGTGAAGGTATTGCTTGTTGTTGTCACGTAACCGTCAGGGAACTGTGAGGCTGATAACGGACTAATTTTAACCTGAGCCAACTTCTGCTTCTCTTTTCTGCCGGCTGAGTGTTTGAGGTGTTGGTCAGGATCGCTGTAATATATCGTTCTGAGTTTGCACAGCTCGTTAAATGCTTGGCCTTGAGGCGTGTGTGAGCAGGTCCCTGAAGCAGCACAGTTAACACTGAAGGAGCTCGCTGCTTGGCTAAAGGTTAATCTGCCGCCTTCTCTGCAGATCCAGACAGACCAGTTTAGTTTTGTTTCTTCCTGCCTCTTTTGACCTGCGTGTTGTGTATCTGTTTTTGTTGTTCCACAGATTCAGATGTACCAGCTCTCCAGGCTGTTGCACGACTACCATCGCGGCTTGTACAACCACTTGGACGCGCACGAGATCTGCCCGAGCCTCTACGCGGCTCCGTGGTTCCTCACGCTCTTCGCCTCACAGTTCCCACTCGGCTTCGTGTCCCACATCTTTGGTATTCTGCTGACTTATCTACACTATTATCACCAGAAGAAGAAGGCCGAAATACGTTCTAACCATTAGAATTCCCTCCGTGTGGAAATCGTGTGTGTTTGTGGTTTGTTTTCAGATTTTTTGTTCGGCCAGGGAACAGAGGTGATCTTTAAAGTGGCCCTTTGTCTCCTGAGCAGCCATGAGGGGGAGATATTGGAGTGCGACAGCTTTGAGAGCATTGTGGACTATGTGAAAACTACAATTCCCACCCTCACTCAGACACAGATGGAGCAGACCATTGCTAAGGTACAGAGGGGCGAGGCCACCTGATGAGCAAACACATGAAGTTTTAAAAACAAATGTGGCGAAATTCAGCGATATTGCTGAAAATTTAACAATTAACTGACAGGAATTGAAAATTGGTTTTAAAAGTAAAAAAAAAAGAAAAAAAGAAATACGACTACATTGATACGTAGACTCCTGGATCAATCTAAATGGCCTGATTTTAATGTTATGAATCAGTTAAGCCGTTTTGCTGCTACTTCTGTGTCTTCAAGCTCTTAGAAAAGTTCAAAGGTCAGCGTGAAGCGCTCACGAGACGGTCACAGTAAGTTTAGCGTTGCCTCTGAGGTAAAGATGTGGTAGGTGGTATGCTTTGATGAGAACCTTGTTCCCTGTAACAAGCCCAGACATGTCCAGGCAGCAGACGGGTATATGGGACATTAAAGAAGCAAATCAAACTTGCTTTTCTATTGATGTGATGCATCAAAGTTAATGACATTTTAGCCACTTTATTCTCATTATATGACCTTTTAATTTGGGGGCATAAAAGATGACGGCATTTATTGTTTCTGAGTAATCATGTTAACATCCTGGAGGGGACGGATTCATTTATCTGTTCACTCAATCACTGCATCGAAAATATGCTAAAAATAATTAGCTCGAGCTACATTGCATGGACAGGTGAAAAGGTTGGGTATAAAATACTAAAGTGGACATATACAGGTGATTTTTCTCAGACTGCTGACTGGGACAGAACAAAAATCAGCACTGGACCTGTTTTTCTTGCATATAATCTGCATGCAGATCTACACTGCTGTGGTGTGAAACAGGACTGAGACAGAAGTTCCTGAATTTAAAATTCCACCAGTATTCTCCAGCAAATTAAAGTGTGTGTGTGTGTGTGTGTGTGTGTGTTTGTTTCTCACTCTGTGGTCTGTGGGTTACCAGGTGTTGGAGATGGACATCTCCAAGCAGCTGCATGCATACGAGGTGGAGTATCACGTCCTGCAGGACGAGATGTTGGACGCCGGCTCGCTGCCTGACGACTCTGAGCGGCTGGACAAACTAGAAAAGACCAACGGCCAGTTAAAGAAGCAGAACATGGACCTGCTGGAAAAACTTCAGGTAAACGAGCGGCGGATCACACTTGAAACAATTAGTTCATCAATTCATGAGCTAATTGACAAAAACAAGCCTCAATTATTTAAGGAAACAAGCTGACCTGTTGGCCAGGAAGCTCCACTGAGACAAAATAATTGTGACGTTTTGACAGTTTCTACATATGTAGATAGATATGAAAAATTGCGGCTCCATTAGTTTGTGGCTCTGTAGGCCAGTTTACATGGTAGAAAAATTCAGACTGACTCAGTAAGAACCTCAGGAGGTGGAACAGTGATTTGATGGCAGAGAATCAGAAACACTATAAACACCGCTGATCGAAGAACAGTCAAATCAGTCTAAAAATTCTAATTTAGACGTGTTGCAGAATAACACGAGAGGATTTACTCATTCTGTGTTATATTGAAATAGAGTATTTTTAAACGCCTTCCGGTATTTTTTAGACGAGTGTAAATTAGATGTTGGTACAATATAAAGTGATTGTATTTTAATTTTTATCTGAATATTTTAAAAAAAAAATCTCATGCAAGTCCCTGCTTACTTTTATGTTAGTGTTTTATTGTGTTTTTATTGGGGAAGCTCTTTGTACATATACATTACATACATACATACATTGTACATATATTTAGAAAATGCTATATAAATAAATATTATTGAATGCTATTATTTAAAACTGCAATACATCATCAACAAGTCTTTAATAATCTGCTTAAAATAAAATATCTGATTTTATCAAGGATTCAAGGATTCAAGAAGCTTTATTTGTCATACCCGCACACATTTGCACATGTACGGTACGAAATTTGGACTCAGGTCCTGGCAAGTACTAAAAGAAAAGCAGTAATAAATAGGCAATAAACATAAGGCACTTAAACAAGAGGTAAAACGGAGATTAGCCGGCTAAAAACGCTGTGCGGAATGAGGTATCCTGTTGTACACCAAGCATACACTGGTTTAAATCACTTAAAAATATTTAAAAACTATTTATTCAATTCAGTTTAAATTGCCAAATTTTATAAAGTAGATTTAAAAAACTGAATATCTCAATTTGAAGGCATCTCCTTTAGTTCTGTGATTAAAAAAAAAAAAAGATTTTCTGACATCTAATAAACTAAATTTGTTAATCCTGTAATTATCTACAGATTGAATGATAAAAATCCTTAGCTGCACCTTTATGACATTTTCCATTTTGTCAAACATCAAAATATTTTGCATTCAGACAAACTGAGGTGTTTTAAATATTTATGTTATTAAATTATTAAAGAAATGGATGATTGCTTCTTTAAACTGTCACTGTGTTGAATCCGGAAGAGAATTCCTGGTAATAAAAACATTTTAATCGCTGCCCTGCAGCCACAAAATTGTAATTTGTAGTGTTTCTGATAACCTGTAGAGGGCAGTACAGCATAAACTAAAGAGTTGAAAGCAGACAGAGATCTGATACCATTTTCCTCTGTGACTCTGCTGCAGGTCAGAAAAGTCCGAACAGGAAATCCTCACATCAATTAAACGGGTCATAAAGTGAAACCTCGTCAAACACACATTGATTTGTTTACAGTTCCACTGGATTTGAGAAAAGCTTTTATCCAGTCGCTGCACTTCTTGTTTATTCTTCATATCTGTGCCACACATTATGTTCACTGACGTCCGTGTCCTCCAGGCTGCACGGCAGAAGATTCAGACGCTGGAGACCAGCGTGGAGAACTTCCTCTCTCGGGAGAGCAAAATGAAGCACATGATTCGCTCTCTGGAGCAGGACCGGGCGGCTTTCCAGAAGACCATCGAACGCATGCGCTTGTGCCTTCCCGCCGACGCCGTGGCAGATGTGGAAATGACCCAGATCAAAACTGGATCTGACGGGAAAGCCAAAGGTGCGGCCAAGAAGCCCTGATGGCACAGCGAGGGCTGACGCGGACGTGGACACGGACGCCACAGCACAGGTTTTAAAACGTGCGATGTGCCGACTGGAGGCACGCACGGTTTGGGAACAGGAGCGTTTTACTTCCACTGGCCTGGAACTAATCTGACAGTGCATCAAAACTGCTGTTGTTTGTCTGAAGAACGGCTCGACATACTCGCCGCGCCTTTGCCCGCTTCATACGTTTGATCATCACAGGGACATTTTTCAGTTTGCAATAAGCGTGAAACGTGCCCGCCTTACTAAATCTTTTTAAACACTGCCTTCACAGACGGATTCACGGTCTAGCTCAGTAGCACCACCTGGTGGCGAACAATCATTTGGACCTCAGGGTCGACTTATAGCCATTAGCAGCAGGAGCTGATGCCCCGTCCGGTTTTAACTCTCGTCTGCTGACAGTCTTGGGCTCAGGCTAACCATGTTGATTTGTAGTTTGCTTTTTTTTTTTCCACTTATACTTGAATTTTTTGTGAATGTAAAATCCCTCCAAAGATTATTGTGGTAGCATTTTCTTTTTCTTAACAGACACTCCTGTGTGCCATGTCAGACTTTTGGCTGATTTCTCACAACAAAAAAAAAAAAAAGGAGTATAACCGGCACACTGAGCTCTGAAATATTTTGATATCCCTCACAGAGAGTTTGCACTTCAGATGATCGTCCGTTCGCTACTTGATTGTACTCACGTCACCACCTGCTGAAACGATTCCTGATCAGGGATTCTAGTATCAATATCAGATCTTAATCGCCCTGCTCACATCAGCTCCAGCTCCTTAAAAACTAGAAGAGCAACAACTTCAACTAGGAAGGCTGTCGTTTGAGTGTACACCACTGCCAAGGCTAAACCATCCCATA
>OMMV01204075.1:0-11307 GCA_900302635.1 Chatrabus melanurus
AGGGTTGGGAAACACTGTCTTAATGTATGGTTGTGAGACTTGGACGCTAGCCAGTGACCTAAGGTGACAACTGGATATCTTTGGTACTAGGTCTCTTCGGAGGCTCCTTAGGTACCGCTGGAATGACTTTGTGCCAAGGACACTAAGATGAGGAGTATCGCTTGCATTGTGAGGGAGCGTCAGCTTCGACATTTTGGCAATGCGCCGCGTTTCTGTGTGCATGATCCAGCACATAGGTACCTGAGTGTTGAGGACCCCAGTGGCTGGAGAAGGCCAGGTGGACGTTCACGCTTCACCTGGCTGCGGCAGGTAGATGGTTATTTTAGAGATGTGGGGGCGGACCGGTTGTCTGCCTGGGTGGTTGCCATTCAGGACCCAGGGCGTTTCCGTGGTGTCGTGGATGCGGCGAAGCGCAGCATCAGCGCATGCTCCCAGACTTGACTTGACTAACCAAACTTTATCACTTTGGCCCGGTCTGAAATGTTAGCAAGATGCTGCTTAAATGCCTCAGGGAGCTGGGTTTGCACTGCACTCAGCTTCTTTTTTTTTTTTTTGCACTACTGAACTTCACATTCGGGTGATGCCTCGCAAGTTTGATGTACAACCAGCTACAAACCGGACCACAGATGAACAATGTCCGATCCATTATTAAATGAGGAACAGCAGACCTTAATGATAGTGGAGAATCTGTGAGGTCTGGTTTGTCGGCATTCGCAGCAGTGCACACATGGGCTGAACTAACAACATCCAGTCCTTTGCTAAAATTGCTCAAGGGAATCGCGGAGTTACAAAGTGAGTTCCACACACAGAAAAAAAAGTTCTGCACGTGCAGAGGCTGTATCCGTTCTGTACACATGCATGCCAAACCGAAAGGCCCGTACTGAAAATTTTCAGTACAAATACATGTACTGCTACACCCCTAGCTTGAGGTAATCAGGTTTTTTCAAAATGTTTGAGTTGAACTAACTTCTTAGGATTTACAGTGTGGATGACATCAACCTAAAGATCACTGGTCAGTTCTGCTGCAGAGAGTCTGAGCCGTGGATGACAAGACTGCATTTCACGGAGAGTTGCATTATTATTGAAGGCTGAAAAAGCTGTAAACCACTGCCAGAGGCTGAAGTCCAACACCGTCTTCATCATCAGCAGCGGCAGCAGGTGGCCAAAATGTCACCTGGAAGAAGATGCAGTAGTGCCGTGAGGAGACAAGGTTATCTTCTCCTTTGAAAACAGGTCAACTTAGTTGTCTTGTTGCACTTTATACACTCAACAAAAATATAAATGCAACACTTTTGTTTTTGTTCCCATTTTTCATGGATTGAAGCAAACGCGGTAAAATTTCTTCTGTGCACACAAAAGGCTTATTTCTGTCAAATTTTATTCACAAATTTGTTCAAATCTGTGTTAGTGAGTACTTCAACTTTGCCAGGATAATCCATCCACCTGGCTGGTGTGGCATACTGTATCATACTGTATAGAAGTAACAATAGCAGTTGTTTAAATATCACAATAATCACCCTTCTGACAGGATGCAAAAATATCGAAAATGTAACAATCAGAACAATAGAAAAACTTCACAGCTATCAAACGAGTTCAGGATAGAGGATTCCCTCCTTTAGTTGGGACTATTCATCACTATTCTTCAATGCTGCAGTGTTGTCCCCCCCATTTCTCAATTTTTGATTCCTGGATGAAGTTACTTGAAATATGAAACGATATTCAAAGAATGATGTATAAACAATCAGGTTGGGTCGCGTTTGGGTTTTTTGCGATACATGTACTAAATCGATACTTTTAAAATGGTACCGGTGCCTAAACTGTGCCTGAACCGATACTTTTTAAAAATTACAACACGTAGGTGGACTACATTCAATAATGGCTTTTTTTTTTATTGCTGGGGCAAATATCTTAAATATATAGATAGAAATAAATACACAACATATTACCACAGCAACTTCTCATAATAAATAAAACATAACTCAATTACAATAATTTTACACAAAATAAGTTTTGTCATAAATATTGCGTTGAAAAGTAAAAACCATGTGTGAGCTGTGAACTAATTACATTTTAACATTTGAGGCATAAATCATTTTTTGATCTAGTGTGGCCGAGAGAACCAATCAAAAGCCACTTAGTACAGATCAAAGATATTTATTTGATTGACATGTAGAGTTGATAATAGGTCCTTTTATACCTTTAGAGGTTATTTCAATATAATATTTCATATTGTTTTTAAGAATGAGTTTTTGTTTTCAATTATATGAAAATAAAAAGGATTTGTAGTGTGTTATTTTACAGGACTCAGACATAATTACATAATTTTTAAAAAGTTTGAATTTTAATCTAAAGTACTGAGTAATCCAACACTTCAATCTTTACCAGAGCAAAGTTCCCCTTCCCCCTTCCCACCCCGATCCGCCCCTGAACACAGTTCATTTAAATGTTCCAGACATGGCACAGGAAATAAGATTTTATTCAGCTTAACTACATAGTGAAACATGATCTAAATTGTGGAATTTAAAAAAAAATTTTTTTTTAGCAAAGGACCTATTTTAGCTCATGTCTTCTCTGGGCTCAGATTAGAATCAGTCAATCAGTCACAAGGAACAATGAAGCTGTGACTTTCACAGTAAAAGTTTTTATAATGCTGGCCCTACTTTTGCGTGAAAAGTATTTTATTGTGAAGTGGTGCCTTTAGCAACATGAGTTATCTGAGATGTCACCATTAAGTTGCTGACATTCGCTGTGATACGAGGGGAGGCAGGGCCTTTCGTTATTTGTGGCGCCCTATGCAACATGCGTAGTGAGCATTTAGGGAGGTCCGGCTGTGGGAGAAGGGTGTGGCTGCAGCCGATGTAAAGGCGTGGAGCTCCACAGTAGACGGAAACACGTGACATCCACAGTAGGAGGAAATACATCACCTCCACTGCATTTTCGGGTGTTACTGTGGGTGTGGCTGAGAAATAAATATACTTTGTTGTTAATAATTAACAGTGGTTTATAATGCGTAATTTAATTTACAGGGTTAAATGGTTTCACACGCTAACCCTAACCACTGTTAACTTATTAATGAGTACATCACATTTTTAAGCCTTCTTTACGTGATTCTGTGTTTCCGTCTGCGGTGGAGGTCACGTGTTGCTGTGGAGGTCACGTGTTGCTGTGGAGGTCACGTGTTGCTGTGGAGGTCACGTGCTTCCGTCTACCGTGGAGCTGCTGAAATTCTTGGGGGGTATAGCTCCGTCAAGACCCACCCTCCAACTGCCTATGATCTTTCCTTATTAAGTCAGTGCATTCAAACAACTCCAGATGAGCTTGTTAGTTCCTGCACATTGCCTGTGTGGAACAGAACACACTGAAATTAAATGACTTAAAAAAAAAAAAGTAAACATAGAAAAAAAAAATCCTCTCTCCTTCAGATGCAACTTTGCACAATTCAACAGAGATAACTCTCTTTCTATGATTACTTCACCTCAGTTTGCTTTTTGGTTATCCTCGGTGTGTCAGTACAAGGTAATTGGATAAAGTGGATGGAAATAAATGTAATTCACAGAAAACCATCTGCAGGCACGCAGGTACCTTCCTCCAGGATTAATTGTGTTATTACAGTTGAGACAGCACACAATCAAGAACAAACTAACTTCACTCAGTATCAGCAGCAGCATTTGCACAAAACCTTGATACTATGGAGGACACTTATATACATCCATTTTAAAAAATTTCTGGTTTTATATATTTATGCTTGATGTGTGTGTGTGTGTGTGCGTGTTGACTGACCCTCTGTTTGCCTATGAATTCATACTTCATGCATTCTGTCACGACAACCATGCACTAAGAATGCACTTCAATGCCAGAACATTCGGTGGTGCTGTAGTGCAAAGCTGTGTTGCAATCATAGAGACAGATCGAACAACTAGAGGGCAGACTCCCTATACCAGGTACATATTGCAACTTTGGGATATGGGCCGCTGGGAGCTGGCCGCCATCACTGCATGGAGTTACAGAAGTGCTGGCGAGCAATGCAAACCAGTCATTCAACAACGAAGCAGTACAGAAATTTATCTTCGTGAAATAATGAAGTCAAATTAATTAATAGTACTTACTACAAATGCATTTGATAAAAAAATGTTTTCTTGCCTTGAATTGACAATGTAGGGACAGAATATCCTTAAAGATTTGTGCTAGGCACTAACTGGTACGATGGGCAGCAAAAGCTTAACAGCATTTAGTGAATTACAACAATGTAATGCATAAAAGTCTTTCCGTGCATGCAAAATTTTGTAAATCTGTGCATACACCAGCATAAAAATGAATAAAGAGGTGGCTATTGAATATTAAAGATCCCGCCAAATTTCAGAAGTAATCTGAGATAGTGTCAGAAAGATGTGGTGGATTGGACATGTACAAGGAAATAGAAAGAGAGGAAGATGGATGTGTAGGTGGATAGATAGCGTAAAGGAAGATTTGAAGAAAAAGGGGCTGAGTGGGGAGCTGGTGCAGGGCCGATCTGTATGGAGAAAGTCTATCAGACATGATGCAACATAGAAAAGATCAAGAAAAAAAATATATTAAGGGTGTTTTACACCTAAAAGTGAGAACCATGTTTGATGTCAAAGTATTTATTTTATTATACATTACTATTACATTTACATAGATGTGTTCTGTCGTACTCACCAACGTGACTGCAGTTTCATATGCTTGGATTAAACTGGTTTGTAGAAGGATCTGCATTGCATGACTCGTTTTGACCTTTTTGGCCGAGGTTGGCAGACATCTGTACTTCCGCATTAAAAAGGCATCAAATACATCTAAACCAGATAAGACAAGGATGAACTAAATTAAATATAATAAATATTTACCCTGCAACCCAACCGCATCCCGTTGATTTTCCTTTTCCTTTGGTGGAACACACAGAATATCGTGCTGCTGCCTGCTGCTGCTCCGGCTTCACACGGCTCGGTATGTAAACAAACTTGTTGTCCCCTTTGATATTTCCAAGTTCCACAAGTTCAACGTGATGTTCAATAAACATACATCAACATTTGTGTTTCTTGAGTCTTTCATTTGTCCAACCACAGTCACGTTAGCAAAGACACCGCTAATCCCGTGTCCAGAGCACAGCTTTCCCATTGAGATCACAAAAATAGCCGCCTGCTGTCGTCACCCGCCGTCTTTTTGACTGTGTCTCTTCCTGGTCACACTTTTCCAAAACAGGACAAAATTGGACGGCTTTCTCAGCGAGACTCAACAACTCCTGCCGTCGTTAGCCCGAACACGGAACACCCCTTTTGGTGAAAAATTTTTTCAGTTGTGGCACTGTCAGATTCTGGAATTCTTCGCGATCATCCATGGTTAAAGAATGTGGTGATAACACGTGCAAAAAAACCCTACTGCAATCGTTAAAAGTGTAGAAATATTGGCAATTTTCCCGACGCTGTGAGATAACATCCACACTACAATTATAGCTACCGGAAGTACTTCTGTTGGCCGAAATCTCGTGAAAGGTCATGAAGCAATGCATTGTGGGTCGATTTTGCCTATTTGCGAAAAGATCTATTCCAAGAGTATTGCAGCCAGTACCACTGGAGGAAAATGGATATACAGGTCCGTTTTAGGTTATTTTATTGAAGTTGTAATAGTACTGAGGTATTACTACCAGCAGCAACAACTTCACATGCAATACATGAGATGAGTTGTAATTCACCAAATTCATCGCTGGAAAGGAGAAGAGTACAAATAATCTAGCAACTATGGCAATTCTATTTTAAGAGAGACCAATAAACTGAGTGGGCACAGCCTATTTTGTTGGAACTTCCTGTAATTGGTCCCAAAGTACAAATCATCAAAATAAATAAATAAATCACACTATAAACAAACCAAACAATGTTCAAGCTGATTCAGAGGGTGACCACCTTTTGTTTGGAGCAAAAATTGGCTGTTTGGTCCAGACCAGAGTTGGACCAAACTGAAAAGTCAGAACCAAATGAGGGTGGTAAGAAAGCGCCCCAAGAAACTGTTGTTTTATCTGCTGGTTTGAAGGCATGTTCAAATGTTGTAATATACAGGACAAAGGAAGCAGTAAAGCTTTATGGATTCACAGTTTATTACCTGATATGAAGTGCAGATTTCTCTGTCAATATGGATGTCACAGAAGGACAGCTCTGACTGGATATCCACATAATCAACAGTGAAATGTTCTTCAAGCTTCCACCCGTATAACAAGTCTTTGGAATAAACATCCTATTGGTGTTGAATAACTCACATCGAACTTTTTTTTTTTGCTGTGTGCATTTACAGTTTGGATGTATTCTGCTGTAAATTGGAACCCCGCTGTGTCACACAGCAGCACTCCTGGTTGCAAAGTGTGAATGTAATGAGCCGCAGCTCCGATCCGCTACATGAATACCTAGAAAACATCCAACTGGAGCCACCTCAGCTACCATAGCCGTGAGCACTGGGGAGGGGTACGTTATAATTTCCTATTTAAATACAGTGGGGAGAATGAGGAAGTCCTAATTGCTTTGTGAGATTACCCTTCTGAAGTAGACGGGAGAAGACAGATAACTGGGCTGATAGAGACCAAAGGTGTAATGACAGGTGCTGTTGACTGAGCAAGGCAAGTCCCCCATCCCATTCACATTATCAGCCCATCAATATAGGAAACCAATTTTCTGCCCTTTCATTTCATAAGCTATGCATATCAATGGCCCATTAATCAAATGATAAAGTTCCCAAAATCCTTTGCTGAAACACATCCTTCGTCTTCGCCTTCAGTCGTGTCATCGGGATTATCTACTGGAACTTATCTCAATTGTGCAAAATTGATAAGGCATTGGTAACATCACTAATTGTAATTGTTACACCCAAATAGTTTACTTTTTTTTTTTGTCTGTACAAGGTGTTATGAGGGTTTTTGTTTGTTGGTTGTTTTTTTGCCATTTTTAGTCAATGGTCATAAATGCAACAATTGGGCAACATCAGAATACTCATACTGGCTTACTATATCTGAATACTCAGTATGTATTTAGTAATAGTGGCATGGTACCCGGATTATCTGCTATCTCCACAGTGTGCAAACGGACTGCACAATGCTACACCATGAGATAACTGGCGCCTGATAACCAAAGAATAAGTTTCTGGTGAATTTAAAGAAGATAGCGGGCATACATGAAAACGGTAATGTGTCCAAGGGGCCATGACATTGTATAAAGATACATTTATTAACTATCAGGAACCATTTAAAAAAAGTCTGCAGTTGCAAAATAAAATTTTTCGCAGCATTCGTGGGTATGCGTATACACGTCATCTGTAAACAGCCAGGTCAAAGGACAGATAAGATGGCAGCGGCATAGTATGTCCGAATTGTCTCCCTACTACTCGCTCACTTACTTCTATGTACTACATTAATGGTTGGGTAATAGGTTCCTAACCGACGTTATTACATACTGAGTATTCGGATGCTGGGGTGTTTTCATTTCCAATTTTCATGTAATGAAGCAAAAGATCTAAGACTTCTTCTGTCCATACAAAAGGGTTATTTCCCTTGAATTTTGTTCACAAATTTGTTAAAATCTATATTAGTGAGCACTTCACCTTTGCCAAAATGATCCATCAAGATGCAGATTAAACAGCATGATTATTGAACACGTGCCTTGGAATGGTCACAATAAAAACCCACTCTAAAATGTGCAGTTTTATCACACAACATAATGCCACAGGTGTCACATGTTTTGGCTCATGCCGTTGGCATATTGACTACAGGAATGTCCACCAGAGCTGTTGCCTGTAAACTGAATGCTTATTTCACTACCATAAGCCACCTCCAGTGTCATTTCCAGGACATTCTCCCAGGACCGCAACATCCAGAATAAAGATCTTTTTCCAAGTTCAACTGCACATATAAGAGTAGGGATGGCACAATACCATCTTTTCATGTCTGGTACAATACAGATAGTGGAACCTGCAGTGTCTGTATTGTACCGGACAGTATCTTTTCCCCTGTCTGTTAATAAATACATTTGTATGGATGCACTTTGCTAGCCTGGCCATGGAACAAAACATCAACTCAAACTGTGAAACAAATATTCTACTTCCCTAAAGGAAAATATAAACAGCCCACAACATGACTCAGATGTGCAATAGAAGACTCGGATTGGGTGTATTTTTTTCTGATATCTGATCCAGTAATTTTGCCCAATATCGGACTGATACCAATACAAAATATCAGATTGGCATACCACTATTTATGAGAGGGCTTCAGTCCAAGGTACATATGTACAATAATCATGCTGTTTAATCAGCATCTTGCTCTGCCACATCAGCCAGGTAGATGAATGTTCTCACCTACACGGATTTAACAAATTTGTGAACACATTTTGAGGGAAATAATCCTTTTGTGTGCATAGAAGAAGCCTTAGATCTTTTATCCCAACTCATGAAAAATGGGAATGAAAACAAAAGCGTAGCTTTTATATTTTTATTCAGTATACATGATATTGTTTTTGTGGCCAAACCCACTGATTACTCAGCTGTATTCAGACCAATGTGAATGATCAGTTGAAAATGAAAACGCATGAAATGAAGATTGACAGAAAGAAAATCCTCACATTATAAAAAAAATCCTCATATTATAATTTAAAAAAACCCTCACATTTTCTCTTCTGCGTTGACTGTAAAATATGGTTGTAGCGAAGCAGGCAGGAAAAAAAACAGTTTTAAAGAAAAGATGGAACGATGTCCCTCATCCATTTCACGGCTGGATAGTGTGACAGGTAACTCGTGAATAGTATGATTGATTGCCACTTTGTTTAACAAAGCAATTAAGTAGTGCAGTGGAAGATTTGTTACTGTGGGACGCAGAATGACTTTTAATAACAGCAACCACTGGAAAAACCTGAAACGGGCACTAATTAAAATAGATGATGGAAAAATGATATGCATGCATATAAGATTAAACGTATAGATATAGAAATCACTTGATACATGGTTACCTTATAAGGCATAAAACCTGCAGTTTACGTTTAATCTTCAGTCTGTTAATTAGCCAAAGAAGAATTTTTGAATGAATTCTTACAATCGCCTCCTCTTGTCCGTGTAACGCGCCTTGGGGCGACTATGTTGTGATTTGGCGCTATACAAATAAATTGAATTGAATTGAATTTAAACTCTAATGTGCCAAAGTGAAGCCGCATACTTAGCCGGGGACACAGAGCAGGTATGCCAAATGCAGTGACTGGAATCCTGCACTTGAATGTAAACCTACAAAGTGATCAGGTTTTTCTAAATCAGAAAATGTCTGTTCCTCTCATTAATATACTACTTTCTTATTAAAATAGACCAATATTATTTTAAATTAGTATTTAAAATTTTCAGTTTGTTGTTTACTGATATACTTATCAAGAAAAAAATAATAATAAAAAAAACATTTTTATACAGAAACACTAATAGACATACTTAAGACTTTTGCACAGTAATAATAATAAAAATAACAGCAACAATAATAATAATAGGGCAGCACAGTGGCTTAGTGGTTAGCACTGTTGCCACACAGCGAGAAGGTCCCAGGTTCGTTTACGACCTGGTCCTTTCTGTGTGGAGTTTGCATGTTTTCCCGGGGTTTGCATGGGTTCTGTCTGCATGCTCTGGCTTCCTCCCACTTCCAAGGACATGCAGGTTTGGTATATTAGTGACTCTAAATTGACCGTAGGTGTGAGTGTGAATGTGTTTGTCTGTCTATATGTGTCGGCCCTGCGATAGACTGGCGGCCTTTCCAGGATGTACCCCGCCTCTTGCTCAATGACTGCTGGCATCGTCTCCAGCTCCCCGGTGACCCTTAATTGGAGTAAGCAGGTTTAGAAAATGGATGGATGGATAATAATAATAATAATAATAATAATAATTTATTTCAATAGCACTTTCAGTCAGAGAATTTCAAAGTGCTCTCCACAGTACAAAACATCAAAAACATAATAAAAAGAAAGTCCAGCCATCACTAATTTGCAGTACCAAAGAAAAGTTTTGGTATCATCCCCAGCCACACATTCTATCCATTCTTTAATTCTGGTTTTACTTTCCCATTCTGTTGTACATTTCATCTTGTATTTGCCCATATAGAGGGCATCATGTTCGATCCCGTGACTGCTAGCACATCTTGTTAGCTGACACCGGTGAGAAGGTGGGTGCCAGTGGGCTGAGTGATGTAACGAACACACGAAGTGCCCAGTGTTCAGCAGGTGGCAAACAAACTACATATAAATTCAAGGACAACTGTTCCTAATTTTCCATAATACATCCAGCATCCACTAACCATCCACCAGGCGGCAGACATGTCTTGTATGGACAAAACATGTTCAGTTGAGTTGGTGCATTAAAGTTAATTAGTGTCTAATCACTTCATCCACATTATGTGCTCTTTTAATTGTGTGAGTTCCGAGATGATACCGTTTATTGGTTTTGACTTGTTGCTTATATATTTGTAATTTACTTTTATTGGGAATCAGAATAAGCTATCACATCAAACTCCAATGCTTTGATGAATGTACTGCTCTGTAGATTCTATAGTCTTACTGGGAAAATCTACACATTTGTCCCACGACATGATTTGGAATCAAGGTAAAATATGCGGAAGCATCAAAAACATGCACATTTGGGTCGGCTCCTTTTTCTGTGCTTCACCAAGGCAGCATCTCTACATCTGGAGTTGGTCCCCAGACGCCGGACTGTGGCTGCCCACTGCTCCTAGTGGTTGGATTGTGTCTAACTGTAATTAGGATGGGTTAAATGCACAGGACAAATTTCGTTGTTTGTACAATGACAATAAAGGCCCTTGTTCGAGGTACAGCAGTAGACAGACCTTGTTAGCTCCCCTCGGCTGCAGGTATTGATTTGATTTCACCTCTGGGGCAACCCCTCTCTTCTCTACACAACTCGTGCAGAGAGCAACTAGATAGCCTGGTGCTCAAGGAGCTTGTGCACTAAGTGTCTAAACTGCATAATGGAGAGACTTTTAATGAAGGTTGTGAAGCTAACACTACTTAATTTAATTAAACTGACAGGGTTAGAGTGTCCACAGAGACTACACAGATAAAAATGTTGAAGTGTAAGTGGTTCATATCGACATCACCAGCACTGGTTTTGAAAAGTTTATTGTGCTGATTTTTGGACTGCAGCGTAGTGTTTTTAAGAGAACGGTGGATACTGCATGCTATGCAAGATAGCAATGCCTCAGTGTACACACATAGAAATATAATAATCTACTTTCGGCTTCTCCCAATTTCAACTCGGGGTCGCCACAGCAGATCCCAC
>OMMV01204086.1:0-11044 GCA_900302635.1 Chatrabus melanurus
GAAACGGGGGTTCGGGGAAAATTTTGAAAATCGGCCTGATGAACATGCAATTTTAAAGTAGTTTGAGAAGTCAAGGAAAGACCAATCGTCATGTCTGACTCACAGCGGGACAGGCCTAATAAACACTGACAGTCATGCACCTATGGCGCTCCGCTTCTATCCTCTCTGCTCATGTGGTTGCATTGCCAGCGGCCTCAAATGCAACATTGTATCCAGTGAAAATTGCAAAATTTGGACGTGTACATATGTTTAAACCATTTTCAAACACAGTATACATGTTGTGTCTTGTTTAATTTATTATTTTATTTGACGTTTTTAAGTAATGACATGTTAGTCCACACAGCCCCCACCGCAGCACCCCCCTTCCAGCGCCTATGGTTGGCAGTAGTATGCAGTTTTCTGAGAATTCCTCTGTTAGTCATTATGTTTTAATGTGACAATTAAGGCACAAACATTAAAAAAAAAAAAAAAGCCACTGCAGGTTACAGGTTTGTTGCCATAGTATTCTGACTGGCTGGATCATTCAAAGAGGCTCTCAGGCTGCTGCTGTGTTTGTCTGAGCTGCAGAGTGCAACGACCCCATCGCCTCAGTCAGATCAGTCTGGTTACCGGCTGCAGCCTGCATGATGGTGACTATATAGCGGCAGAAAAAACACATGCATTCAGAGAACAGGTGTATAGGGAAACTAAATCTGAGGAATGAGTGTCAGGAACCTCGCAAACAGCTGTCAAAGCTGGATGCAGGCTGTTACTCTGTCAGATGCATCAATATAGATTACAGTATTTATGCAGAAAAAAGTGATACCTTGTTGTCATGCATTTCTTTCATCGTGCATACTGTGTAATAAAATGTGACTGGAAATTACAGCCTAAATAGAATTCAAAAGACTTGGACAAATGTCCTTGTGCGTATATGAAAAAGAGCAGACTATTAATTGGTGCAGACTTGATGGTTTCTTTAATTATAGGAGGGAAAACAAACCAGCGCAAAGTCCATCTGGACATGGGAGGGGAAAACAAATTTCTGCAGCACACAGAGCAGGGTTACAGAGGATCATATGGGAGGCAAACGCTTTGTAAAGCCGGAGAAATTTAAATGATAAAATAATAGGATTGCACTGTCATTGAATCTTAATCTTGGGGGTTTGCTGTGGAAAATCTCATGGAGATTGGACATGAAAACAAGGATGAAATATACAAAGAGGACCAGCTGGTGAGTACCGGTTAATTTATTCTTTGTTTTTCACATTACAGAAACAAGTCGGATGATTTTTACCTGTGGTAACCGACAGGGCAATGATTACGTGATCACCATTGTTATTTGTCTAAGTGTTGAGTCAGAAAGCACGGGATGGATTCTGATAAAATCTTGCCAAAATTTTGTGGAGCGATAGTCCTTGTGTCAAAGAAGAGTTGGTTCCATTTTTTTTTTTCGCACATTCAGTTTGATTCAAAATCTTTTCTCTCTTTTATTTTTCCTGTATTCCTGATATTTTAAGTGCTGGCCTCATGACCTACAAAGATCCATACATATTATATCACTTAGACCTATAAGTTTATCTATCCATTCTCTGCTGTTTATCCCGTGTTGGGCCACAGGGGGTGGGGGGTCTGCTGGGTCCTATCCCAGCATACATTGGACGAGTGGACGAGATGCGGTGTAGACCTGCACTGTCCAATGAAAAGCACAGCAATTAAGAATTGGCGAAGCATTTCAGCATTTTTCTTCATCTTTGTGATCCAGTTGTCATTTTACTGATGCCTCGTCCCAATCTGTGCAAGACAAATCATTACCTGCCCAGAACTGTTGGTGGCGCACTACAACAATTAGCCATGTCGTTAGCTTGACATCAGCTGCCCATATTTCAGACTTAAATGATTTTATAACACACCAGACAGCTGTGTTTGAAATTGGACATTTCCTTGTTTGTGTTTTTTTTACTTTGGTATTGACAGGAAAGTAATTTGTTGTTGCACAATTCTGAAAATTCTGACATGTATGTTTTTAGCATTAGCTTCTTCTCCATTGTGAGTACAGTCACCGGCCGTTAGACCGGCGGAGGCTAGGGGAGGCTAGCAGACACTGACGTTTGCAAATACATTCGTCCACGTTGGCCCAAACGTCATAGTGTGACTCCGCCTTTAGTGATCCAGCCATGGGTCCATTCATCTGGTCCATCAAGACTCACTCTCATTTCATCTGTCCATAAAATCTTTGAAAAAATTTGTCTTCAGATATTTCTTGGCCCAGTCTTGATGTTTCAACTTGTGAGTTTTGTTCAGTGGTGGTCGTGTTTCAGCCTTCCTTACCTTGGTCATGTCTCTGAGCACTGAACAACTTGTACTTCTGGACACTCCAGGTAGGTTGTAGTTCTGGAATATGGTGGCACTGAAGGATAAGGGTTCCTGGTAGCGTCACTTTTAATGCTTCTCAAGTCTTTTGCAGTTAATTTACGTCTTTTCTTCTCCACACGTTTCTTGCGACCCTGTTGACTATTTGCAACAAAACGATTGATTGTTTGGTGATCACACCTCATTACTGTGAAATTTTCAAGAGTGTTGCATCCCTCTGAAAGGCATTTTACAATTTTTGACTTTTTAGTGTCTGTTAAATCTGTTTTTTGGCCCATTTTGCCTCAGGTAAAGAAGCTGCCTAATAATTATACACACCTTGATATAGGGTGTTTTATCACTCCACTTTCAGCCACGCCCTCCCTCATTACACAAATACATATCATGCTTAAACCCAATAAGCATTCAGGTTTATATAGCTTGGAGTTGGAAAATATGCATAGAAATTATGATAAGGTCAGAATACTCACTTGCCTAAAACCGTATAGAAATGAATAAGATCTTGAAGTAAATATTTAAACCTGATGTTTTAACTGATGTAGTTACTGGTTTACTGTTTGGAAACATAGTAAAATATTGATGTGAAATGCAGGGTCTGTTGGGCCCACTCTGAAACGGACTGAGGAACAGAAGCCTGGAAGAAGCACTGCAGCAGTAATCCCCTGCTCAGACTGACAACATGTCTGTTAGGTAAAAGGTAGAAGATTTGACGCATTTTAAAATGGTTTGTTTCTTAATGAAGCAGGAGGAGATGTTGAACTATATGGATTTTTATGGTGCAGCTCTCTGCTCCTCTGTGTGGTGTAGTTCAGGAAGAAGGAGAAGGAGAAGATGGTGCACCTCGGCAGTGAAGAGTCTTTCCTCTAATCACGTTCTGAAGCCTCTGGTTCCCACCTTGTGTTTGGTGGTTGCGGTGATCTACGGCCTCGCAGACAAACTCCGAAACTTTGTGGCTGGAATCTTCATCCCTCAGTACCACTTCACATACGCAGTGGCTCTCTGCTTCGGCCAGGTTGGTGTTTAACATCTGGAAAGCATCCAGTAAAAGCTGATGCCTCCCCTGTTTGTGTACCTGATCTCCATACAGCCCCAGCTGTGGGGAGGAAGAAATGCGACGTTAAAATAAACCAGAGTTAGTGAAGTTGTGCTTTTTCCATTAGTTATTTCTTTTGTTTCGCTATTAATTTTGTGTTCCATTCAGGTTCGTGTTCCTTTTATGCACGATTGCACTCTGTGTGCAAGGCGTACGTGTGTGATGAACCCACTTATGTAAGGCGCGTCCGAGTGCTGCGCTCTTAAAACTCCACCAAGTTACTGTGCGAGATGTGCTAGGCTTCAAACCTGCTTTTAGGTGGTCGAAAGCACAAATACCTTCTTATGACACACAACAGGAACACACCAACTTTAAGTCTGGCCAGACCTCATTTTTAGACAATGGACGCACAGATGAGCACAAGTACATTTGCTAATGAAAATAAGCACTGGGCGTGAAAATGATAACTGCATCGGGTGGAAACTAGCAATGACACTTGTGTTGCATCGTGGACTACTTTGCACTTGATGGAAGATATCAGCCTCGGCCTCTTACAAGAACCACTTGTATGAACAGATTAATTCCATCTGTCATATCTGGACTATATCTGGTTGCTTAGCTGCAACATTTCTGACAATTCTGTCGTGCTTTTGTTCTATTAGTATGAGCACAGCAGATGGTCACTGCACTGAGTCTGGTCTGCTTGAGGTTTCTTCCTATAATAACCCCCCCCCCCAAAAAAAAAACACCAGAGGGAGTTTTTCCTTACCACTGTTGCCAATGTGCTTGCTCAGGGGGTGGGTAAGATTTAAACCTTACTCATGTGTAACATTTTGGGGTGACTTTTGTTGTGAGTTGGTGCTCTATAAATAAACTGAATTTAATTGAATTCATAAGCAGCTAGTACAAGTGATTTCAGAGAACTTGTTGCATTCACCACTTTTCTCCTATTTGGAGTTTTTTGTAGGTATGAACACAGTTTACGAGTGGTCCAGAGTTGTTATAGGAGCCATGTGCCATCATCTGCCGTCACCCAACCCTACGTTTTTCACGAATTGATTGCATATTTCATTACTTCATAATTCCATTGATGGGCGGCACGGTGGCTTAGTGGTTCGCACTGCTGCCTCACAGCGAGAAGGTCCCAGGTTCGCTTCCGACCTGGTCTTTTCTGTGTGACGTTTGTATGTTCTCCCCGTGTTTGCGTGGGTTCCCTCCAGGTGCTCCGGCTACTTCCCACTTCCAAAGACATGCAGGTTAAGTGAACTGGTGACTCTGAATTGACCGAAGGTGTGAGTGGGAGTGTGAATGTGTTTGTCTGTCTATATGTAGCCCTGCGATGGACTGGAGACCTGTCCAGGGTGTACCCCACCTCTCGCCCCATGACCGCTGGGATAGGCTCCAGCACCCCATGACCCTTAATTGGAGTAAGCGGGTTCAGAAAATGAATGAATTCAGTTGATGTTATCCTGTTTAACTCGACAATTTGAATTGTAATCATTCTAAATGTATTCATACCGTATAACAATATTAATTTAATTAATATAATTAATTTAAATTGCCTCTTCATACGATTGTATAACAGTACAAACTCAATGTGAACATCTCAAACTGCAAAACTGCTTGTGGCACATATTCTTTTGTCCATCTCCGTGATGGAGACTAACCCTCGACTCCTTCCCGTTGTGGTCATTGATCGAGTTGCTGTGACAAGAATTTTTTTTCAAGCCATTTTCACGCTGAACCATTTGTTTTTTTACTTCAGTGAAGGTACAACCCGCGAGTGACATGCCATTCTTCTTCCTTTCTAGCTTTAGCAGGTCCCATAATTCCACTGTTTACGCTGTTAAAAATGACTGACTTTATTTTGTGGATCTCTGATAGCAAGACTTCAATCTCCAACCTTTGCAAAGCTCTTCTTCTTTGATGCTGCTCAGATCATTTCATAAAGTTTGGTGGACACCAGTGAACATATGTCTTTTGTTTTTAAATGATTTACGACACCGAAGGTACCTATGGTGTAAGTATCAAGTGAATAACCATGTATTGTTAATGCATTATTGTTTTCACAAGTGAAACCACTTTATCCTCATTAATATGCAGACGTACACATAAGTTTCAAGTGCTTGCCATGTATTGTTAATAATTCATTCTGTTCATAAAAGAATCACTTTAACCTCATTAATATGCAAATTTAGGTGGGGCTGAGTATCATGCAAACAATAGACAAACTCATCCACTACCTGCACTCTGGTAGTGAATCACATAGGTCAATACTTATCAGATCACTATCATTACTACAAGTTATTGTGCTCCCCAATATGAAGAAATGTATCATCTCTCTATGAATCTTTGCCATTTTATTTGCAAATGCACATATGTGAAGGTAATAAAGCATCTTTTCCAGGATCTGGTCTCTCTGTTGGCCTTAAACCTCCTTCATGTCCTGGATCTGGTGCCTCTGAAGCGTTACTCTCTGGCCCTGGGTGAGAGGATGTTTGTGCCCGCTATCTGTAACAGCGCTCATGCTGTGCTCACCATGTGGGCCAAAGCCAGCAGCTCGTACGGTGGCCTCTTCCCCCTGACCGCGACTCTGCTGCCTTTGCTAACTGTGGGCTGGAGTTTTGTTCTCAGGGTGCCGTCACCTCCGTCACGCTGCATCTCAGTTCTGATTTCCATCATCAGCGGGGCATCTGTCATCGTCACAGGTTAACCTTTTCATTTTATTATTATTTTGCATCTTAATATTGGTTTGTCACAGCAGAATTACTGCAAAATGAATGATCACAAACCATGTTGAAAAGGGTCAATCTGGCCTCGAATACAACCCAAAATCAGAAAAGGTTGGGACGATATAGAAAATGCAAATAAAAGCAAAAAAAAACAAAAAACACAGTGATTCTTATATTTACTTTGACTTCTATTTCATTGCAGACCGTATGAACCTTCAACGCTAACCAGTGACCTAAGGCAATGAGTGGATGTCTTTGGTACTAGGTCTCTTTGGAGGATCCTCGGGTACCGCTGGACTGACTTTGTGCCAAATGAGCGGTTGCTAAAGGTGCAGTCACACTATGACGTTTGGCTGCGCCTTTAGGGAGACTAAGATGAGGAGTATCACTTGTATTGTGAAGGAGCGTCAGCTTCGACATTTTGGCCGTGTGGCGCGTTTCTGTGTACATGATCCAGCACATAGGTGCCAGAGTGTTGAGGACCCCAGTGGCTGGAGAAGGCCGAGGGGACGCCCACGGCTTCCCCTGGCTGTGGCAGATAGATGGTTATTTTAGAGATGTGGGGATGGACCGGTTGTCTGCCTGGATGGTTGGCATCCAGGATCCAAGGCGGTTCCATGGTGTCGTGGATGTGGCGAAGCGCAGCATCAGCGCATGCTCCCAGACTTGACTTGAGCATGAACCCAAGATATTTCATGTTTTATGTGGTCAACATCATTTGTTCATACATTGTTACTGTACATCCATTCCTGCAACAACAAAAAAAAGGCTAAACAGCTAAATAACAAAGAAGAGTGTCGATGTCTAAATAATTATGGACGTAACCGAAGCTCTACCTCTCCTCCTCTCTCCCTGCAGCCTCCCGGGGTCTGTCGGGTATTGAACCTCTGGAGTACGTCTATGCACCGCTGGCTTTAGTTCTCCACAGTCTTTCTCTGACCTGGTTGGGCAAAGTGTTGGAGGCCGAAGGACGTCGCTCCCCCGACGCTCAAACCTCTGTTTTTGACATCTACTACACCCAGCTGGTGAACCAGAGCTGGGCGCTGGGCCTCCTCTTCCTGCTGCACCCTGACGGCCCCTGGAAGTTGTTACGTCAGAGCGGCTGGCACAGTCTGCTGTTCCATGGTTACTTGCTGGCCATCCTCCTGCTGGGGATGGTCCTGGACTGTCTGGTCTGCTTATCAGTCCTGTGTTTGTCACCGCTAGCTGCTGCACTCGTCCACTCAGCAAGAGGGCTGATACAGACATTTACCCAGCATCTCTAGTGCCACGCCAATGGACGGGGAAATACTGACAACCGTCCCCTCTACAGTCAACAGTTTGTCAGTTGAAGAAATATCATTGACTAGATGGCTTTTCCCTTGAAAGGAATATTGATTTAGTCGGACGCCACGCTGCCCCAGTTCCTGTGTCTTAAACATGAGCAAAATGGTAGAACTTCCCCCTCACTGACTGTGCATGCAGAAATGCTGCCGCCATAAGCAAAATTTAAGCCTAGAACAGCTTGTGGCATTCAACTATGATTGTTTTCCGGAAATGTTAACGTGCCACAATTGACTGAGGGGGTCATAATAAAGGGTAAGCTAGTCGCGGCTACACTTATGCAATCATGTTAACTGCACATAACACTAACCGCAGACGACGCTGTTGACATTAACCGCAGTTGCTGCCATCATCCATGGTTAGCATGATCATATGCTAATGCTAACCATGGTTAGCGTGACCTGATGTGCTCAAGCTAACTGCTATAAGGGAACTAGGATCATTAGGACTACCCCCTTTGCATCCCTCCGGGACTAAACCAAACCAGCTAAACTAACGAAACTTTAAAAAAAAAAACAATTTCTTAGCTCAAGCCAGATATTTAAGTTGGCGTCCAAAATGGCTGCCAATGCCACCCCCCATTAAAACACATTCAATGACATATAAAGGACTTCATTTAAAAAAATAAAAAAATCAGTGAGAAGATTTTTGGTCACAATAAATATATTTGTGACAATTTCATTGATTTGTTTTAAATTCAAAATGGCAGCCAATATGGTCACCAGAAACATTTTTAAAGCAAATAACATGCTCCTAAAATGCATCATAGAAACAAACAATACAATTAATACTAACAGGACATCATGTGGTGGTCATTTTGGACACCATATTGAATACCTGGCTTGAGGCCAGTTTTTATTGTTATCCCAACATGATCACATCATGATTGTGCGTTGGGGTCTAAGGTACCTAAAAAAAAAAAAGGTTTGGTTTAAGCCGGTATCTCACTGGGCTTGCGAGCAATTGGCGACTGAGGCGAATGGGCAATTGTCTAATTTGGCTCTTGGTCTCAATGTAGTCTGAGATTAAGAATCAGTATCCCCATTCGCTAATTAGTTGCTCGCCTCGATTTCATTCGCCTGTGGAGTTTGAACATGTTCAAAATCCTGGTGGTGAATGAACAACTGCTTATTTTCGCAAACTTGTCTCTAACTATTGTATATATATAAACCATGGACCGCTACCGCTAACTATGAAGGAGTGTCCCTTTAAGAATTTTGTTAATAAAAGATGAATTCAAACACCAAAATAAAGTTGTCTTCATATTTACTTTCTGAGCATAATCTTGAATCTGTAGAGTTTTTTTTGGAGCTGATACAAATGAAAGTATTTAAAACAGTGACTTTGTGCCATGTATTACATGTAAATTTGAACGCTGCGTATGTTCATAAAACATGCTGTCAGGAATATTTGGGGTTGATGAGACAAAAAGATCTCAGTTAAACAATTTAAGTCCAATTCGTTTCATCCAAGAGAAGTACACCAGTGGTAATTTAACAAAGAAAAACTGCAAACAGTGTAATTTTAACAGGAAAGAATCTATTCCGATCCAGTTCAATATACAAGTTTACAAAACGCCATAATAGGTACAGCTGTTTGTCTGGCTGCTATTAATGACATTTCCGATCATGCTGTGTGACTGTGACATTTGCACGCCAATATGTTGTTGAAAGAATGTTTAACCAGAGTTCAGAGGAAGTTTCCACCCCGTAAGCTTTTTGTTTTCCAGGTAAGAAGAGGAAGTGATGAGGAACAGCCTTATCAGTGTTTAAACTCGTGAGTGCTGAGTGAATTTTTAACCAGTTTTGTGCAGTTGTTCCAACAAAGTGTTTGAGAATAACCTTTAAAGCTCAATCTGTTTCATATAATTAGAAAAGAAAAAAATATCTTAATACTACAAGGGAGTACGCTCCCGTGTACTTAAAGCTACAGTGTGCGGGATTTAGGGGCGTTTATTAAGAGAAATGGAGTGTCAGGAAGGGCATCCGGCGTAAAACGTGCCAAATCTACATGCAGATCCATAGCGGATATGCTGTGGCGACCCCAAGTTAAAATTGGGAGAAGCCAAATGAACTTATATAATATTAAGAGAAATGGAATATAACATTCATAACCATGTGTTCATTAGTGTATAATTGCCTGCAACAACAAATCAATGTGTTTTCATGAGCTTAGAATGAGCCCTTCATACCTACATGGGAGCGGACGCCCTCATGGAGGCCGCCATGTTGCACTGCCATGTTGATACAGTAGCCATACTGTAGGACATACTTACTCTGCCTTTCACACTTTGCAGTGCAACCGGAACAGTGAAGAAAAAAAAATCCTAATCAGTGGTTGCTCCTCTGAGCTGTCTACTGTGAAGTGGAGCATCGCACGTATTGGTTATCACAAGAGAAAGCAAGGGAGCACGAATCCCTGGTGCCAAAGAAGTGAAAATGTGAAGGGAAACAAAATCCTGACCAGCGACAGCATAATGCAATCTGCAACCTCACCACTAGGTGATCTTAAAGTCAGGGGTGTCAAAGTCATATTTGGTGAGGGGGCCAGTTTTGTTCAAAGGAGACCTCATGGGGGCCGGAATATTTTTTTCGAACATAATGACCGAGTCAACACATAAATATTTAGGTTACTTGCAATTTATTGCTTAAACCAATTCAAATAGACAGATACTTACATGTGTGCAAAAACAACACATGTAAGATTACATAAAGCAGAACTTCAACAAATAGGAGTCCCTCTGAGAGCAGCTGCCTGTGCAACTAACAAGAATACATTTATCATTCAATACTTTTTAAGGAATGCAGATTCTACAAAACACATTTCTGTCCAGAAGAGCTCTACCAATCAATGAGAAACTGCTTGTTGGCACACGAGACATTACAAAAAAGAAGGGAGAATTGCAATAACTGTCATAAGTGCCATAGAAAGCAATTTGTTCACGCAACTTACATTTTCACTTACTGGTCGATGCTTGACACTTTTTAGCTTTTACCAGTCTGTGGACATCGGGGTCTAGCTTCTGGACAGTTGTGATTTTCATTACCGGTATGTGGTCCTCTTGCTGTTCACCTTAAGAGGACCACAATGGAAATAAGTGCCTTTTTGGCTGCTTTGTGTGGTATCCTCGGCAATAGTTTATTTAGTTTTTTGTATTTATTTATTGCCAAATAAAAATCAAATCAAACATTGGGTCATTTAGATGTCCATGCTTCAGCCGATTGCACTTTGGACTTATTAATGTTCATCACTGAAAAAGCCTGCTGGCACAGACATGTTGTCCCAAACATACAAAGTATCTTTGATGCAAAGGCTGTGATCTTTGTGCCATTTGGATTTTTGCCGGCCAAATTTCTGTGGCAGGCGCCTGCAGCGGTCAGCGTGGCAACTTTTTTTTGTACTTCCTGTTGATGAAGATAGTGCTCGATTTAATTTATCATGTCATAGAAACGTCTTATTTTGCCAATTACGCAGCATATATAATACCAAGGTGTTAATAGTTTAAAAATATTTATATAATCCTAATCGGTCACACTTCTTACCCCCAGGAGAGCAGCGATGGGGGCCGGATGAGACCTACTGGCGGGCCGGATCCGGCCCGGGG
>OMMV01204095.1:0-15412 GCA_900302635.1 Chatrabus melanurus
GTTGAAAGAAAATAGCTGATATAAGATGGTAGTGTTGACTATCATCTTTGGTACTTGAATATTTATCTGGAGTTAGTCCAATGTCTCTTCTGGCAGCCAGACACAATAAATTTGTGGCATTTTCCAGAGTCCACAAAGGTTTTCTTGTCTGGACACATTTACAGGGTATAGCACTGAATATGCCTGTTTTCCATGTAGACTTGAAGGAGTTCTTGCATACGCAAGAACTCCTTCATTGGTTATAGGTTATTCATTGGTTAATCTGCCTCTTAGCACAGGACCCTGAGCACTAATTAAGGTCCGATGGTTCATGTAGTTCCACAGACCCCACAGTGATTTATACATAGATATGTGTTTCTTGCCTTCAAAGTAATAAAAAGGACATCAGCTACCACACAGCAAACAGGTATAGCAGCAATATTCTGGTGGATGTTTATCAAATGTTTAAATATCAAGACAAACTGTCGGATGGCATGCATTCATACTGTACCATTTAAAAACAATCGATAGATTTCATCACTGCTGAGGTCGTTGTGCAGCTCCACTTTATAGCCCAGTTTGCTGAGGGTGCGATGGAGTCTCTTGGAGTCCTTCCCCGCTCCAGATCTCTTCTGCAGGTTGACCCCATAGTCAAACTTGGCTACAGACACCAAGACTGCCCTATTCCACTTAGCCCTATCATCCATCACTTGACTCCTAAAAATTATGTGATGGAAGAAACGTGCACTGGTTCTTTGCTGTCCAATTGCACACACCTGAACTGCCTAACAGTCAAATGTGGAAGAACAACTGCACACAGCGTGTCCGTTATGTGTCAAGCAGACTTTACGTGACTGTGTTTTCTCTGTACTGCAGGTGAAACCACACCCAGGTAAACCCATAAACATGTAGTCATTCGCACCTGTCCAACCAAATATGGGCTATTTCCTCTCCAACCTGTTACAGGAAAAGGGATCATATGCCTTATTATCTATTACATAACTTCAGTCTTTCCCACAGCATGCAGGTAGTGTGAAGTGTTCCGATAAATAGTGATCTTGGGCGTATTTCAATTGACGAGTCAGCTCTTGCCTACTCATTCATTGCTGATTTCCTTTAACTACGCCAGGAGCAGCATAGATTTTAGGCTTGCACTGCAAAAATGATTTATTAAATCAATATCCTGAACATTTCCAAATAGTTTTCACTCATGATTACTTGTCCACACTAGAAAAAAAACACGGGAGCACACACAATGTACTGCTGAAATGACTGTATGGCCCATTAACAAACTCAATTGAAGGACTAATTTATCTTAAAACATTTTAATTCATTTGAAGCATGAATTTAAAAAAAGACAAATGCACTACATAGCACTATGCATGCATTGCTGTCAAATTATTTGCTAGACAAAACTTTCTTTAGGCTCTTATCAAACATATTGTCAAAAACTGAAGCGCTAATGTGGTAACGCCACATACAACAAAATTCGCCCGCTACTCGGGTGGGTGGAAAGTAGATTTTTGTCCTAAATTACTCAGAGACCTCAAGCTTCTATTTGATCCAATTGAACATTTTTAAATTACCTAGCAACCTTAAGGCCTCTATTTTGACGGTGGGCGAGTAGCACAAATGCTTTTGGGCAGTGATGGGCACAGTTCAGCTAATCAGCTAACTTTTTTTTCTTTAGCGGATTAGCTTTTCAGCAAACTTTGAAAACCATTAGTGGACCAATGAGCTTCCATAAATTTATTTCTGCTAAGTTTAAGTCAGATAACATCCATCCATTTTTTTAAAACCCAATTATTCCATTTAAGGGTCACGGGGGGCTGGAGCCTATCCCAGCGGTCACTGGGCAAGAGGTGGGGTACACCCTGGACAGGCCGTCAGTCTATAAGTCAGCTAACATTTTTTTTTAATAATGTTTAATGTTGTTAATGTTTAACATGTTGGAGCATATACACTAATCCAGTAAGCAAAACTGATATGCAGCAAATGCAACAAGCATCACCTCGAGGAGATAGAGGAGCAGGAGGTCAAGACAGAGTAAATGCATTAATTAGATTATTAAAATTATTTTCTATGTGTATTTTTATTTCTTAATATTTCTTATTTGTTTAATACTTTCTGTAGTGTGAATAAACTATATGCTGATCATAAACTACTGTTTAATTTAATTTGTTCATTTAATTATTGAGAAATTAGGTTTTCTGGCGAAGAAACAGATCTGTGTGGACAGAGTCAGTTGGCAGAAGAGACAAAAGGCTGGAAGTTGCTGTAACAGCTGGATTAACATATATGTGAATACACTTTAAACATGTTGCATCCGCTATGTCTTGAGTGTTTTGGAAAAACCTAGTCAGTCGATTAAAAAAAAAAATTTGAGTTAAGACTTTTAGACTTACTAAGTTTTACCTTATCTTATGACATACCATTCGATAAGAAAACATTTATGGTTTCACAGATATTGAAGCGGCAGGACCTAGTAAGTTCCGAGAACTGATTCACTTATTCAACCAAAACCTAGCAACTTTGAACTTTGGTCGACTTTTTGAAGCCAAAGTTTGATATTCTGACATTTCCAGAAGCAATGGAGGGACCCAGGGGTATTAATGAAGAAAAAAAAAAAAAAAGCAAAACATCTTGAAACTCGTCGCGTTTTTTTTAGCTTTTTTCTTAACTTGACTGTTTTCGTACTTCTAAGGTTTTTCCAAAACACTCAAGATGTGTGAAGAGTGTTCACTGATCACTGTGCATGGCCATGCACGTATGTGCAGCTGTTACAGCTATCCTTTGAGATGAACCTCACACACAAATTCCTGAATGAATGGAAGTATCAAGACCTGTCACCTGCAGTACTTTTTGAGGTAAGTTAAAAACTGTTGTCTTTATATTATCAGCAGTCTACATTTTCTCTTCGAACAATGTTTAAAGTCTGGACCCCTGTGAAAACTATACCCTACCCATTTGGCCCACTTGCCCCAGCTGCGGAGAGGAAGGAAAGAGCAACATAAAAATATGGTACAAACCAAAGTTATAAATTTTTTTTTCATTAGTTAATTTTATATTGTTGTTAATTTTTGTGCTTATTTTAGTTTCATGGTCCTATGATGCACTATTGCGTGTGCCTGTTTACAGAGTGTACTTGGCATGGACCTGCCATGTGAGGTTTTCTGACTATTGTGCCATTACAATACAAGAAATAAACTTTGCTGGACCGGGTTTTTGCTTGTCTATTGGTGCAAATGTTTTCTATATCTTCACAATCCCATTCCACCTGCAATGCACCTGACCACGCCTTATTTTCAGCCAAACGTGCTCATGGGCACACAGATGAGTGCAACCATGTTTGATATTTGAAGAACGTGGGCACCAGGTATGAAAATTATAACTGCGTTGGGTCAAAATTATATGATGCTTGCGGTACAGTGTGTGCTCCTTTGCATCAGGTGGAACCTCCAAGATTCAATGTGCTCCAATTAAACATTTTTATTGAAAATGACTGGAAACACCAGTTTTGACCTTTGATCGCTTGCATTATGTCAATAACAGGCCAGCAATTCAATATATATTTTTTCCACATGTATAAGAAATAAGAGAATGTGAAGCGTCACAGTTGAATCAGATCAGGTTTGGGAGCATGCCTTTGCCATTGCACATCCACCACACTATGGAATCATCTTGGGCCCTGGATGGCAACCACCCAGGCAGACAACCGGTCCATCTCCACAACTCGAAAGTAACCATCTTTCGCGTAACATGGCCAAAATGTAGTAGCTGACGTTCACTCACAAGGAAAGTGGTATTTCTCATCAAAGTCTCCCTAAGTAACTGGTCGTTTGAAACAAAATCATTCCAGCGGTACCCAAGGATCCTTCAAAGAGACCTAGTACCAGGTCTCTTTGGAGGATCGCTGGTTATAGTTGAATCCTTACATTATGTTTAAGTTCGGGTTGATGTCATGCATCAGGGAAATGGTTTTGTATGTTATAATTTGATAACATCAGGACAACAGAACCAATCCAAAAATGTAATTGGGGCTTGAGACGTGCCACATAGGAAAAAAGGAAGAAAAAAATTTGTCTGGTTTCCATGTGCTTTTGTCTCAGGATAGTGAATCACTCATCAATCAACAGAAATATAATTTTGAACAGAATTTATTGAAGAGACTTTGAATGATATCAGCTGCTTTTGTGTCGCGATTTCCGCCTTTTCTCTGCTGTGTCTCATTAACTGGTTTTAGACTGAAGTCCAGACAAAACAGGCCGTTTAATTTTGAGACATTAATCAATAATGAAAGCAATCATGAGTGGCACATTGGACACTGCCGTGTAATTACGCTGCTTACTGCTATCTTGTACTAACAGGAAAAAGATAAACTGGTTCGGCTCAGACAGCCGCAATACCTGTGTCATTATGAAAGTGAGTACCTGCAAGCTCAATACAAACTGAAACTATTTTTTTGAACATCACATATTGTAGTTTAATGTATATAAATCAAGCAAGGATGTTTAAAATCAGTTAATATGTAAAATACACACTCAAATAGTAACAAAAAAAGTATAAAAAAATCTGACTCATATTATTCATTCACGCAGTTTAATAAGTAGAACAACAGTTAGGAAATTTCCACTTGGTTTTGTGAGTCATTCATCTCTGTTTTCATTGTCAAATCCAATTTATTGCCAGTGCAAACACAAACCGTCTGCCGTTCTGTTCTGTAATCAAACCTGTCAATCAAGCTTGTTGTTGCAATTGTATTAAAGAAGCACAGTGTGGCATCGTGTGAGTAGTTGGAGTTGAACTGAGTACTTATGATCCTTCATAATAAAGTACAAAGCGGTACCCTCAAATCCAAATTATTGGCCCGTGTTCTTGTTGTTTTGAAACCTTACAGGCCAACAACACAACTGGTTCAAAGGATCAATGATGGATCTCTTTGTGGTTCAACAAGTGTGATGACATACATAAAATAAGTAGAGAATTTGGGGATACATCCTAGAATTGGGTTTTATACCCAGCAGTGGGCACAGCTAAGCTAAAAGCTAGCTTCGATAACCGCTAATCCGCCAACTGAAAAGTTAGCTGTGATAACGCGAAACCGAAAAACCGCAAAAACAATTAGCTGAAGCTCCAGATAACTGCTAACCGTTAACTTTTATTATATGAATTTAGCTTTGCCTTGGATTTGTGTTGAAGCGTAAAAATGGAGGTTAGCAAAAAGGTTTAGCACGCCAAGATCAGATGATGATCAAGATGTACATAAATAATTATTAATTGAACACATGAAATTAAACAGTGGTTTACGTTCAACATGCAGTTTATTCACTGTACAGAAAGTATTAAATGAGTACGAAATATAAAGAAATAAGATAATCGATAATCATAATTTAATAATCTAATTTATGCATTTAATCTAGGTTGACTCCTTGCTCCTCCTTCTCCTCGAGGTGCTGCTTGTTGTCTTTGTGTGTGTTAATTTCACTTATTGGATTAGTGTATAAGGTCCAGCAGGAACAAAGGATTTACAATCGTCTTTGACCGTTAAACAATATTCAAAAATATGTAAACTGAATTAAATTTATTTACTTACTACTTATTTTGTACTCTTTGTTACATCTGGCCAACACTATAGTTTATCACCTGAATCGATCTTGGGCAATGTGTTTGGTTTCTCTCCAGGGTGTGTTGATTTTCCTCAGGTCCGCATGGAGGGTTCTGTGCCTTGTTGTTGTTGGGTGTCCTCTTCTTCGTTTTCCTTGAGGGTTCCAGTCCAGGGCCTGTTCTGTTATATTTGGCTACGGTCGGCACAGGATGTGTCCAACCCATCTCCATTTGCGTTGTATGATTATGGTGGTGATAGGTTCTTTATCTGTTCATTCCCAAAGTTCCTGCTTTGATATTTGTGTAGCAAAATGAAATCCAGATTAAAAATATGTTCCTACTAGCTCGGCTAGCGGGGGATTCCCCTTCGGCTAACCTTGTAGAGCGTTGGTCTCAAGTGTGACAAATCTGGGTTCAAATCCCACAAAGACACGTCACTCGGTTACAGTTGGCGTTGCTGGCAGGATGTGGCAGTTGACCAAATAGTCACAGGTGAAGGTTCTTAATGCTTAAATGTTACCGAGCGACATATCTTTGTGGCTTCAGTGAGATTTGAACCCAGATTTGTCACACTCGAGGCCAATGCTCTACAGGGTCAGTCAAAGGGGAATCCCCCCTAGGCGAGCTAGTAGGAACATATTTTCAATCTGGATTTCACCTTGCTACATTTGGTCTGGCCATCTAATTTGCAGTATTTGTCGTAGGTAGGTGTTGATCAAAGCTTGAAGTTGTGGATCTGCTCTTTTGGTTTGTCGCCATGTTTCTGATCCATAAAGCAGGACTGTCTTGATGTTGGAGTTGAATATTTGTAGTTTTGTCTTAAGTCTAAAGGTGGATGTTTTTGTTGTTCCAAACTGGTCTCAGGGTAGCAAAGGCATATCGTGCTTTGCCAATTCTGATTTTGGTGTCTTCATCTGTTCGTCCTGTCTGTGTTGTGCGAATTGTTCGACATCTGTAATTTCCTTTCCTTGTAGGTTAATCGGTGTGACTTGTTTTGTGTTGAGTCTCGTGCTTTTGGTTTTTATAGTGTTGATTTCAAGGCCAGTGGATTGTGCTGCTTGACAAAGTGCTGTTGTTGTTGTTGTAGACTGGCTGTGTTGTTGGGTGTGAGCCAGGAGTGCAAGGCCGTCTGCAAAGTCAAGGTCTTCCAGTTTTTGTGTGAGTGTCCACTGTATGCCTCTGGGTTGTTTTGTTGTAGTTTTTATCATCCAGTCTGTCGCAATCAGGAAGATCAGGGGTGAGAGTAGACATCCTTGTCTAATGCCTGTGCCAACAGTAAAAGAGGATGACAGGTGGTTGTTGTGTATATGAAAATCCTGCCTGTTCCTTGTGTAGCTTCTTGTATTCTTCCTAGGATGATTCTTGTAAAGACCTTGCTCACCAGTGACAGTGACAGTGGATTCCTCTCCAATTTGGCAGTCACTTAGGTCTCCTTTCTTGGGTAGTTTCACTATGTATCTTGTTTTCCAGTACCTTCTTTTTCCCATATGAAGACTACAATGAAAAAACACTGTGCCTATGCCTATTCTTTCATTGTAGTCTTCATATCCTCCAGAAGACTTTTTATTAGTTCATCTGGATGAGCTAATGTTATGGCAAAGCAACCCTTGTCCGTCCATCACCTGAATGCAGTGGTGGTTCAGGAGTTTTTTTCTTTTTTTTTCTTGCTAGGACTTGATTAGGGGATGGGATTATTTAATGGTGGGGCAACAAAAGTGTTGAGGACCCCAGCACATTGAGAAGGCTAAGGGGACTCCCACATTTCACTTGGCTGTGGCAGATAGGTGGTAACGTTCAAGAAGTATCTGCCTGCGTGGTTGCCATCCAAGACCCAAGAGGGTTTCGTGGTGTGGTGGATACGGGAACACACAACACCAGCGCATGCTCCCAGACCTGACCCCAATAAAAGTTGTAGTAAATGCGCACTTTAAACTAAAACGTGTCTAATACGCACATGTTAATCACACATATAAAACGAAATCTATAAACTGTTTAAAACTAATCACAATTACCCTCACTGCAAGAAAACTTTGTAAAAATATCCATCCAATATCTGTGTATATGTGAAAGAACTTTCCATATTTATTTTCACGTGTTTTACCTGTATTTTGGGTTGTGCATTGCACAACACAGTGTCACCTATTTTTGTGTTATAGCCACGACTTTTTGATTCATGGCTTTGTGCTGAATGACACATATTTCAGGAAAAACGTTCTCCACAGCACGAAATGTTGAACAGGTGCACTGGTGGTTTCAAACCGGGGACTTTCTTGTTGTAAGGCAGGTGCACTACGAGCGCACCTTTGTTTGACAAGGAAACCATCTACTTTTGCTCATGTTACTATTCCAAAGCAAATGGGGTCGTGAAATATATAAATACGGCTTACATTATATAAGCAGGTGGCTCTGTTGGACAGGAGTTGGATTACCAACCTTTAGACCGGGGTTCAATTCCAGGTTTGTGCTTCAGACTACCTATCTGTGCCCTTGGACATGAGACGTCATCTGTATCATCCCATAGTCCACCCAGCTGTAAATGAGTACCGTCCTTGGCTGGGGGAGTAACCTGCGATGGACTGGCATCCCGTCCAGGGGGAGCTGTAGCCTCTCATCTGCTTTATGCTACTGTATTTGGAGTTAAACACTGACCCAACGGGCCTCAGGGCCTGTATAGGTCTTACTTCTTCTTCATTATACGACTGCCGTGAACCTACGCAGTTGATCCAGTGCAGTAGAAAAACATTACCTCATGGCTGCTATTGAAAATGGAGGCGCTACAGGACCGGATCAAAGAATGAAGGTGGTGGTGAGACAGGAACAAGGCTGAAAACAGGAATTTGAATGGCAAGTGTCAATTTAATGGAGGGCCTCCTGGAATTCTTGTGGGTAAATCCAGCCCCATCCTTGAGCCGCTTATGACTGAACAATTATGAAGAATTATCCTTTTAATGTGAAGCAGTGCGTTCTGGACTTAGTATGGTTTATATGACTTCTTTTGAGAAGTGCGACTATAGCTCAGTTGGTTGTCCAGTACTAAGTCAACGGGCGATGTTTTAACGTCCCCATTGCAGGTGACGTGTCTTTGATCCCATAAACAGGCCTGTTGTGTTAACGACGATGCACTTTAGCATTCAACAGGCTGGGAAATTAGTCTGTGGAGCTTGTTTTTGAGAAAGGCATGTTTTCTGTAACTGTGTGTTCATTCGGTAACATCAGGCCACCAGCCAAGTAGTGACTGTATTAATACTTTAGTGCATGACTAATATATAGTCAGGTACCTACTTATTTAAACAGTGACAATTTTTTGCAATTCTGCCTCTGTACACCACTGCAATGGAGTTGAAATGAAACAGTCAAAATATGATTGTAGTGTCGACTTTCAGCTTTCATTCAAGGGGTTTCAAATATGACATTAACCATTTAGGAATTACAGCCATTTTTACACAATTTAATATAAATCATCACTTTTACAGTGTGTTTCCTTGAGACTTGTCAGGGGATGGATACATGAACATTTCCAAGTCACTGAATAGGTCTTGAACTTCATTTACATCAATTATTAAGAAATGCAAATGTTATGGTACTGTATGGTAAATCTGCCTGGAGTAGGTAGTTCTCAAAGACTGAGTGACCATGCAGGAAGGAGACCAGTAAGGGAAGCCACCAAGACACCCATGACAACTCTGAAGGAGTTATAGGCTTCTGTGGCTGTGATTGGAGAAACTGTGCATAGTGCAACTTTTGTCTGTTGTATTTCCAGTTACACAGATTCATAGTGGAGTGGCGCAGAGAAGTTTGCCAGAAGGCACATGGAGACTCGAGCTTAGATTTGATCTGTTTTATCGTATTAAAATCCTTCTTTCCTCTGCTCCACTCCACCATGAAGCTGTGATTGGTGGTGCAACAGGCAAAAGTTGCATTATCCCCAGTTCCTCCAGTCACAGCCACAGAAGCCAAGAACTCCTTCAGAGCTCTCATGGGTCTTGGTGGCTTCCCTCACTTCTCCTTCTTGCACAGTCACTCAGTTCTTGAGAACTGCCTGCTCCAGACAGATTTACCATACAGTACCATACTGTTTGCATTTCTTCATGATTGATGTAAATATAAAATCCCTTTATTTTTCAGAGGTCATAAGTAGTTGGACAAACTAAATATAAGTATTAATATTCGTACAAATCATCACTTTTGCAGTCAACTTCAAGGTGGTATGGAGCACAGAAGGATTTTAATACAAGAGAACAGATGAAATCCAGGCTTGAGTCTCCCATGTGTCTTCTTGCAAACTGTAGCTCTTTAGGCTGGTATCTCATTGAGAGACGACTGTTTGGCGACTGTGATGACTGAATTTTTAGACGACTGCTACACGAATTTGGCCATGTTTTTGGCGACATTGGGGTGACATATTTGCCACTTTTTGACAGCCATTTAATGAATTAGATGACCGCTGGACATCTTGTTGAAGAATATTTAATGAATATTCGCTAAGCGGCCATATGTCTGTCGTCCTCAAGTCGTTAATTACTTGCTAATGACCAGCGACTGCATTTCGACCAAGATCCAACCTTGTAGCAAATGAAGTGAACCGGGCGACTGAAACAGACCGGGGGGGCGACTTGGTAGCAGCCTATGGAAGACTCCTTGGCGAGTAAAAAGACTAGTTAGAGGATAATTAGAGACAAGTTAGTGATAATAAGCAGTCGTTCATCCGCCATCAGGATTTTGAACAGTTTCAAAATCTGCAGGCGAATGAAATCGAGGCGAGCAACTAATTAGTAAATAGGGACACTGATTCCGATTGCTTAGAGAATAATTTCAGACTACACTGAGGCCAAGGGCCGAATTAGATGAATGATCATTCGTTTCAGTCGCAAGCCCAGTGAGATACCGGCTTTAAGAAAATCATATTTGCCATTCCACCATGAAGCTTTAAAACTGGTGATGTAAAAGAGTAGACAAAAGTTGCATTTAGGTGCAGTTTCTCCAATCACAGCCACAGAAACCTATAACTCCTTCAAAGTTGTCATGGGTGTCTTGGTGGCTTCCCTCATGAGTCTGCTTCTTGCACAGTTTTTGAAAACTGCTTACTCCAGACAGATTTTCCATATAGTATTATACTGTTTGCATTTCTTAATGATTGATGTAAATGAAGTCCAAGACATATTCAGTGACTTGGAATTGTTAAATAATCCAGCCTCTGACTTATCTTGAGAAAACTTTAAAGGTGATGATTTGTATTAACAATAATCCTTATATTTAGTTTGTCCAATTACTTATGGCCTCTGAAACTACAGGGACTGTGTATAAAAATAGCTGTAATTCCTAAATGGTAAATGCGATATTTTTGTTTACCCCCAAATTAAAGACGAACGTCTACACTGCATGCAACTTTTGATTTCTTCATTTCAACTCCATTGTGGTGGTGTACAGATGCAAAATTACAAAAAATTGTGTCAGTGCCCAAATACTTATGGACCTGACAGTAGTAGTAGTAGTAGTAGTAGTAGTAGTATACCACATTGACAACACATTAGCTGTAGCACCAAACTTTCAGTCACTGTCATTTTGACTGAGAATAATAGTTGTTTGGTCCTTCATGTAACTGCACTGAAAGAATATTATTAATGATGAAAAAAACATTAGAAAATACAATAGTTTCATATTTCTGTCCATCCCCACAAGTGCTGGCTTGACATACACTTATTTAAAAAAATCACAATAATGTCTTAGGTGTCCATATGCAAGTTGTTCCAATCCAAATATGAGCCAACACCTACCAAATTATCTTACAAATTCTTTTATGTTTCTTTTTTTTAAATGTACTAGTAAGTTCTCTGTTTGTAGTTGTGGGATGTCCCATGTAATGGACAGACCACCTAGTGGTACTCCACCGGTCAGGGGCCCAACCCCGTGTCTGTCTGTCTGTCTGTTATGATGTCCCGTCAAGTGACCTTTCATCTCTCAGCAACCACTTAAGATAGAGACTTGATGTTTGGCTCATATGAAAGTTCTTGGGAAGGGCTTTCATGAGTTGTTAATTTAGTTGCTATGGTAACCATGGTTGCTCAGGAAAAAAATCTTTCTTGAATATCTCAGGAACTATTTATGAAAGACACTTGATGTTTGGCTCATATTAAAGGTCTTTGGAAGGGCTTTCATGATATGTTAATTTGGTTGCTATGGTAACCATGGTTGCTCGGGAAATGTATTTTTTTGAAAATCTCAGGAACTACTTATGACAGAGAGTTGATGTTTGGCTCATATGAAAGTTATTGTATATTGACTAAGTAATAAAAAAAAGGATTGTTTTGTTTCTGTGAAAAAAAGGCTGATCCATGATTCTTCCACCCTGGGACATCCCACCTGCGGGCCTTTACGCACAGCTTCTGGTTAGATTAATAATACTTTTAATAATACTTTTAGTTGTGTGTACACGATTAACAACATTGGCGCTACGCCTTTAAATGTGACGTAGTTGTGACGTGGCGCGCTGAAGGCGTGGTTGTGCTGTGAAATGTCAGGGTGGAATGGCGCTCGGCGCGGTATTTTGAACAATCGCTTTTTCCTTTCCTGTCTCACTCTGGTAACGTTGACCTGCGTGAAAAAAAAAGCACCGGGTAAGCGTGACTGTGTGTCGGCCTGCGCCAGGGTCGGTTACACAGCGTCCAGTCGAAAGCAGCACACGTAGGGCCGTGTTTAATGTTGAGGTATAATGTAGCGCTAGCTAGCTCGGGTTAGCAGGCTCAGCAAGTTTGCTAGTACAGTTGTCCTGGCTCGATGGGTTAACGCGGGGACCAGGCTATTCCCTGGAACCGGAGCCCCGTGACAGCTGCGAGATAAATGACACACGCACAAATAGTGTGACGCGATCGGAAAAGAGAAAGTAGCAGCTAAGTCAGCGACCCGTTCCGAGGTGGTTTGAGTTGTTTTGGCACGGCGTTAAGTTAACATTCTGACATCTCTGCGTGTTTTCGGAGCCTTTAATAGTAACAGCACACAGTGTGCCTGACGTTAACGCGACCTGCAGCACAGCCTCATTTCTACAAGTTAGGTCAGTTAACCCGTAACTGAACTAAAGTAACATGTTTTAGTCCAAACGGGACACTTTAAGTGACAGCAGGAAAGCTCGCGTTGTTTACGTTGACAGTCTGCCCAAAGAGGTTAATACTTGGTGCTTAGCACGCACTTACTACCCGCTCTTGTCTTCACTTTAACTTGGCTGTTGTGTTCACTGTGGGTGTTTTGCTGTCATAATGTGGTTAAAGTTGATCGTTAGCCTGAGTGCTAACTAAGCTGATGACGATGGAAAAATGGCGGATCTTTCGAAATCCAACCCCGGCCTGAAATAGTAACACAGCCTTTGCCCATCCAGGACCACTTCCACACATTGTTTGCATAATTCAGTAACCCCCCCCCCCCCACAACACTTTATCTGGGTCGTTTGGACCAGAGAGACGTGCATAATCCGCTGTTAAACTGCAGTATGTTGTTGGGTTTGGATGGATTAGTGTGTTTTGAAGCTGGAGGATGATCTGCCTGCTGCTGTCAAAATCAACATGACATTCTGGACTGTGATTGAAAACTGGTTTCATCATCGTTTTGTGTTGACTTTTTTTTTTTTTTTGAATATCGTTGGCAGGTCACATTGATCAGAGTGATATTTACAAATCTAGTAAGGAAATCTTATTTAAAAATATTCAATATCTGTAAGGTACAGTCAGGTTCCTTGCAGGAGTTTCCTTGGAATTCCGAAATGGCGTGCTTGATCTTGAGCTCGCAAGAGGTGGCGTTCAACAAACCGTAAATCTGAATCGCACACGTTTATATCCGTTACCTCAGGCTCACGTGAGTAGTGCTATATAGCTGTTAATACATGTTTGGTTGGCCTAAAATAGGACATTATTAATAGATGGGGCTGAGACATAGCCCTTATCAGGTGTTAATGCTATCGTGGAATGGTTAGCGATGAGCAAACGTTTATTTACGTGAAAACTGCACCCTGATTCTTTCTGTCTGCTGGCTGTAGGCTAATCCCTTGTAACACTTAAACAGGCCCTAATGTAAGTGTCCAGTAACAACTATGCAAAGATCGCGTGCGTGATTTTGGAATTCTCAAAATCAAGCACGACAATAGGGCTGGGTATTGGCAAGGACCTCACGATACCGTACGATACGTATCACGATACGTGGGATACGACTGTATTGTGATTAAATTGTGAAATGACACATGCTGCGATACTCAATATAATTGATTGCAAATTTAAAAATAGTTGAGAATACAACTTCTGTACCACCTGTGTAGTCTCTTTACATCACCTTATACTGATGACTCAGCGGACAAATTGATTCAAAACAATTTTATTAAAATTTTCCATTCCCATTTATGAGAACGGTATTTGTGCTGCACCGTGTCACTGAACATGCTGAAGTGAAAGATGCCGTAACATCAGATGAAGATAAAGTGCAATAATCAGTAATATAATAATTTTTGTGGCTCCTCCTTTTTTTTTTTTGTTGGCCATTGCTATTCATATTGTACCGTATGCAAACTGCGAATTGCAAATAGTACGGTACCCATTGTTATTTAAACTACCCGACATCATGGCTCATGCACAATCCTAACCCTGACTTTTGAGCTTGAAATTTGTCAATTGTGCTTTGATGCCATGATGTCCCTCTTTATCTCGTGATAATCACGTTGGTTTCTTATTGGATGCCGTACGATCATGGCATTTGTTATTGCATGCCGTACTGTGAAAAAGGAATACGGTACAGTATGAATAGCCAGTTCATTTCTTGTTTGGAATCACCACAGCAGATCCGATATGGAACCGCGTGTTGATTTGGCGCAACTTTTATGCTGGATGCCCTTCCTGACGCAACTCCAGATGTACACGGAGAATGACACACAGGTGGTCTTGAACAGGGAACCTTCAGTTTTGGAAACAAGCACTCTAACTGCTTGTGCCACCGTGTAATAATAAACCAACAATATATATTATTCTGACATGGGTTATTGTACATAATGAGTACTTTTAATGTTGGTATTTTTTTGATGCTAATCAATGCAGGAGTTTTATTTTGTTGCTTTGTCCTTCTGCTGGTGGTAATGCACCAACAGGCTTGCCAACCGCTGTTAGAAGAAGACACTAACCTTATGTTTAGATTAACATTACAATAACTTCTGCAATACAGTTATCTATTTGAGGCCATAAACTGAAAATGATAAAAAATATATATATATATTTGAATCAGTGAATTCTGTAACATTTATAAACATCAAATGATGTTCTCATAATGCCTCTTGTGTGCACATTTGTGAGCGGGGCAGGGAGCGGAGCTATGGGGGGTTGAATTTTTCATGCTTTGTAGAAGCACAGCGTTGGAGAGCTTTTATATTATGAAAAGTGTCAATTACTTTCGGCTCATTCCGAAAATATAGTGGGCCGCCCGCCACAGTCTAAAGGGTACCTGACACTTGCACGATTTTAGGTCCCGCATTGGCACGCACTCGGGCGTGCCAATGAGCAAAGTGTGCATGAAATAGCGTGAGGAGTGTGTGAAGTGTGCCGGAGTGCGTGGCATGTCGTAGAGAGAATTTTGAAATGTTCAAAATTTTGGCACGCACTTTTTTCCGGGCCATTCTCGTGAACTAGCGCAAACACCGTGCGAACACTGCGTGAATTTCGCGCGAACACTGCGGACGGTGCGCGTCAGTGCGCACTGAGGTAATTCCTGTAGCCCCTGTGATTTTCCTTGTGGAGTTCTGTCAGTAGCTTGGAGGAAGGAGCGAGCGAGCATGGGTGATATTATTTTTGGAAGCCAGTGTTCT
>OMMV01204106.1:0-21429 GCA_900302635.1 Chatrabus melanurus
GAGTTGACCAAAATTCTAGGACTAACATTTTGAGCTCACTTATGAAAAATGTAACAATGTTTGGAGCCTGGAACTTTTATAATTTAAACATGACTCAAAGTAAAAACAACAATAATAAGGCAAATTACCAATTATTCTGTCAGAAAAAATAATTATCATCAAAATACCTTTAACTAGGACACCTAATTTTGTGCGTTCCTGTCAAATCAGTTTGAAAATTTTGAAATAATACATTAGTTGTACCTCTTTTGGTGCTTATAATTTTATCATGCAATCAAACTAGACAAAATAAAATCACTGGTACATAAATGTTTCAAGTGAGATTAAAATTAAATGCAGGTGAAACACATTGACCCTAATTTGCCCCTTAGTTGGAGAATCACCCATATCTGTTTTGGGTATGATGCTTAAGTAGTGCTTTAGGGGTGTATGGGTCTTGTAGGAGAGGTAGTACTTTTGCTCCAGCAGTCAGCCACATCTAACAGATTGCTGGTCACTGGTATTATTGTGGCATCATTGGAATTCCGGCACTTTTACAACTGTCTTCCTAAGTCTGTATATATATGTAACGTTACCAAAGTAGTTTTCATGTCTTTTTTTTGACTCTGTAGACTAATTTATACATTTTATTTAACATTTAATATTTATTTATTTGTTTCCATGCATATAGACAACAAATGCAAAAATATTACCTACATTTGTGGAATTATACGGTATTTAATAAATATTCTGAAAAAATGACAGCCATTTTGAAAAATATGGCCGCCATATTGGATTTTTACGTTGGCTAACATTTTTTTCTGAAAGAATACCACAGAAGGGCCACACATGCCAAATTCCATGCTTGTATCACTATGTGAACGATTTTACACTTATCCGCTCAGCTATTTGTGCAGAGGTCAGAGTCTGCAGGAAGGCCTAGAAAATTACACTTTGGAGTAACTTTGGGCCTCTTTGGCCCTTATTTGCACAGTTTTGTGCCATTTAATTGGAAATATGTAGATTAGGCTTGCTCCCTGTGAACACAGCTAATATTCCAGAACGAAAATAATTGACATTTGTTGAGTTTAATTTGAAGGTAGAAGAGAAGGAAGAGTGCTCCAGAAAACACTGGAAGACGTGACGAGAAAACTGCCTGAAAGTTTGGGGAGACATTTTTCCATTCTCTCTTCTCCGTCTGTATTTTTCTCGACTTTGTGAATGGTGTTTGTGTTGTTTTGAAGCACGCCGCGGTTCGCTAACTTAAACCACGCCGTGTCCGAGCTCCTTCGCGTCCACTTTGAACGTTCTCCGGAGAGCGTTGCAGTCGTCTGCAGCTTCCCCAGATGGCTTGCAGGTGAAACAGGTGGTGCAGAGCGGCTGCGTTGGATGTCCTCAATCCCCTCATTTCCTCTGGGACGCCGTTGGCTCTGCTGCCATTAAGAGAAGAAAAGGGTTTGATAAAGATGAAAACGAATGGGAAGGTGCAGCAGACGGCAAGGGGAGAAGAAAGGATGAGTCACCTTCGTAGGTGTTTGTCTGATCCCTTCAGGCACAAGTGGGCTGAAAGCGGAGAGAAGGGGGGGAAAAAACACAAAGAAAAGAAAGTTTACATGAAGATGAGGGGAATCTTTGTCAGCTTCTGGCTTTTTTCATTTCATGTTTGTCACCTAAAGTGAAATATGAAGAAGAATACAGCTGGTCGGAGCAACGTGTGTTTGTGTTTAGTCGATCTGGATGGCTCATCAGGTCCAGATGGGAGCAGTTCTCTCACACAACAGCTACTATTGATCAATGATAGTTTCAGCTCTGGGAGGCTTATTCCTCATTCTGCAGGCTTGGAAATAAACTGAACCGGGTCACGTTTTTAACAACACGCTTTAAAAAAATAATAAAGTTTTATCTGCAGGCCATGGTAGGTGGAAGTCTGTTTACAACAATCAAGTGACTAATGTGCTTCATTTAATAGTAGAAAGTGAATATTTGACAAGAAATATGAGAGTGAGGGGAATAACGTGCAACAAAGGACCACATGTGGATTTAACACAGGATGTTGCGTGCATATGGTGCACCGAAAAATATATCGAGTTCCCTTAAAAAAAAAAAAGTATCCAACCTCGTTGCCCCAGAAAAATCGAGTAAACTTAATAAGGCGAGATAGAATATCTTATTTATAGTGAGTGTGCAATTCTTAAATTAAGTAGTACAATTAAACATTTTTACACAGGAATCCCTTCCTGACCCAACTCCAGTGTCTTATTCCGACCACTCAATCGCCTGCGTCCGTTCACTCCTAAATTGCTGGTTCGTTTTTTCCATAACCTGCCTTTTGAGTTTCTGCGTCTGTCGTCATTAGCAGTTTGAGTTGGCTTGGTAAACCCATACTTCACTACTTCCCAAATATAGCCATTGGGCCATGGGTAATGTCAAACCCTGACCTCATTAATTTATGCACTTAACAGAGATGGGAGTAAGTCATCATCAATTCACTCTCAAGTCATGAAACTGCAAGTCCCAAGTCAGCTTGACTGTCGTGTTGACAGCTAACTTGGGACTTGACTTGGGACTTGCAGTTTCATGACTTGAGAGTGACTTGACAGTGGCTTACTCCCACCTTTGGCACTTAAAACCTTTGATTAGTACTTATCATGTTAAAATGTCTCACAGTCCGGGGTGCTCCCTGTTTGATTTACTCATGACTAAGCCTGTGAGGTGTTTTGATGAAAGGATTTAAAGGTCTTATGACATCACACGCACTCCCTCAGTGATTAGACAGAACAGACTGAGGTCACTTAAACCGGGATTAGATTTATTGAACTCCAATAAATCACACTCTGTGCCATTTTTTTCCCTGTCTGAGTCTCTCGCTCACTTTTTTAAGCGAAATCCTTTTTCTGTTTTCTCCAGACACTGAGCCACCACGAATCCAGTGCCCGGGGGACATTGCTGCAGAGACCGATGAGCGGCGCGGTACCTCCAACATCAGCTGGAACATTCCTGCTGCCACAGACAACTCCAGAGAGGAGGTGGGGCAAAAAAAAAAAAAAAATCAATAACACCATAAATATTTGCCCTTTAATTTAACTTTGACATTATCAGGCACGGCGTACTGTGTGACTAAATTAGCCGTAAGTGCAGGTGTTACAAAATAATCAATTATCACATGCTGTCCCAATCCCAAAATCATTTATTTGCAGTCATCAGCTGTGAGTTTTCAAGCGATCACTTTGTGTTATTGTGCCCAATCTTGACAGCGGTGCAAATACGTTGAGATGTGTGAAACTCTATTTGCTGTCAAGTGGGTTGGGTGGACCATGTTCATTGGTCACGGGCATGCTGTGTGCCTAACATACAGCAAATTCAGGCAATCCGAGTGGCATGTGTCGCCCGTGTCTTCTTTAAACCAAAGTACACCCGATGCACAATGGTGCGGTATTAAGAAAGCAGAAGCAAGATTTTCTGGCATGTTAATGGACTGGCGTCAACCCGTTAGAGTACAGCGGTAGACGGCAGTCACCAAAGCTCCCTGAGGTGAAGCTGTAAAGCAGCAATGTGAGGGCGCGTATAGTAGAGGATGGCTCGGAAAGTCTTGACGAAGCGGGTATTATAATATAGATTATTCATCAGACTTGTTACCTGATGGCGACCCGTTTGTCATAAATGCGGCCGATTCTTGCACTCGGCGGCCAATTTCGTAGCACGATGATCCGAACGAAAATCTGGTGAAAAATCAACATATATCAGTGACATTCCTGGGGCTGCAGAGGGTTTTTTTTTTTTGATTGATCGATTTAGGATAAATGAAATCTGATTCGTTACATCCGTGTGCGTTTCCTGTGGCGGTGCGCAGGACTCGCTGCGCTCTCATTCATCTCATTCGCTCTCGTCATTTTCATGCAGTGCACTGCGCTGCGGTTGCATTCAGCACACAGCACAGTGCATGATTAAAAAGAACATTAACACACTGCTTCGCATTAAATACGCAACAAGTCTATTTATTAACGCGGAACATCAACAGTCCGTTTCAGTCTGGCTGTTTAGGTGCTGCGCATCCGCAGTGAAAGTAAAAAATTTGTTTTTTTTAAAAAATCACTCTCCTTTCCTTCAAATATACACCAGGTGTGTTTCTGATATGTGGCATATGTGATGTAAACTTCTTACCACAGCGCTTTCCACAAAAATAAGAGTTTTTCTCTGTATTTTCTTCCTGCTTATAGAGACGGTGCAGGCGCGTAGCCAGAGGGGCGAGGGGTGAGAACGGCCCTCCCAACCCCCTCAGAATAAAGATCCACTATTGAAGTCATTTTACTTTTTTTGCACATAATAACAATACTGTTAATAATAATAATAATAATAATAATGAAAATATTTTTATTTTTATAAACCAATTATACAGTTTTTGCCTTCCTTAAATATTTATATTTATATATTTCCCAAGTTTATAGCTAAACCTTTATTCAGGAGGTCGGTGAGTGCCGATTTCAAATGACTAAGTGGAGCGGAGGCCGAAAATGGCAACCACCAAAACAGTATGGAGGCCAAAATTTTTTATGTTGATGGCAGATTTGAGGCCGATTTCCCCCCCCCCAAAAAAAGTATGGAGGCCGATTTTTTATTTTTTTAACACTATGGGGCTCACTGTGTTGGTGCTGTTTAAGTCCAGCTTTTCAAATTATTTATCATATTTCTTGCTGATCTAGTTGACGGTGCAGGTGAAGCCAGTTTACACCCCTCCCCAGCTGTTTCCCATTGGAAAGGAGACCATCACCTACACCGCAGCTGACCGCTCTGGGAACCGAGCCAACTGCTCCTTCACAGTCACCGTCATCGGTGAGCTTATTGTTCTGGAATGAATTCAAGCAAAAAATCAGAACAAACGGTGACCGTTATAGTCAGAGAGATGTGGACACGTCGTTCACGCCACTATCCTCAAGGTCCAGCTGACGACACAGAGTGCGAACGTTTTCCAAATTAATCATTCAAATAGAGGCTTCAGGGTTCGTGCTTTGATCTTGGATCACACTGTAACACCGTTTCCACAACGATGTCCAGATCAGATTGGAAAAAATGTGGCTGAGGAGAAAATAACAGATCTGTGTTGCCTGTGAGAGAAAGGAAAATTATTGTGGGACACATTTATCAACTGCACTGTGAATCTTGTGGAAGAGTTGATAATTTTCACTTACACAGTGCCGTCTAAAGGATCAAACCTGCGGCCTTTCTGTTACGGGGCAGTCAGCAGGTGCCAGCCGGGGTTACGGCACGGAGTGAAAAACAGGGGTGTCCCATATCGGCTGCTCGGTAATCACAGCAGTCAGGAGGAAAAACCTCAACCGTGGTAGCTGTGAACATTTCCATATGTTGTTATGGTGGTGGAAAGTTGTGGGTTTTTTATTAGACACATGTGTTTAGCCGGTGCCCTCTGACTCGCTGTACCGCTGTGTCAAAAACGTCAGTTCACAGTGTTCCTCATTTTTCTCATATTGCCATAATTTATTCCAGCTCGGGAGTGATTGTGTGTTTGTGCACGCTGTTTTATTCAAACGTTGCCCTTTGATTTAATGTCTGCCGATGCTCACAAATTGCAGATTCGGAGCCCCCAGTGATTGACAGGTGCAGATCGCCGCCCACCGTCCAGGCCACAGGCACGGAGACGGCAGTCGTTTGGGAAGTGCCGCAGTTTTCCGACAACTCAGGTATGTCTGGTCGAAGAGAGTTTGTTCTTTTGCTGCGCTCCACCCTCCTCCTCCACGGGTTAAACAGGATCGTTATTGTTGGCTGACTGGAAAAAAAACGGCAGCAGGACTCTTTTTTTTTTCTTAAAAAAATTATTTTCGTATGTGAATAATGGTGAGAGATATTTAGCAGAGAAGCTGGGCTGTCATTTTGTGCATGAACGCCTCATTTGTGTGCACACGAGTATTTGACAGATGAAGTTGCACAGTCGCTGTTAATTTCATTAACTGTGTTTTAACAGAGAGAGACAGCGGAACGAAGCAGGTGTTTCGCCATGAAAAATATTATTTTGTGGGAAGTCGGACTTATTCCATCCATTTTTCACACAGTCACTCTTATAATAATGTGAGCACATCATTCTGGAGTTAAATGCTCTTCTTGTCAAACCAAGTTATTTTTAATCAGAGTGACTGTAATGTACAATATCTGCAGATATTAATCACACGCTGGTCAAAGCTGATACAGCGGTAAGAAAATAATTATACAGGTCCACGTGGAATGGTTCAGACAGCACATAAAAGTCATGCATTAAAACACCATGTTTTCATCGGTGTGGGTTTGTTTATTTGTCTGTGAACAGTTTCATGTCGACAGTTTTTGAGAGATCAACATGAGTTTTTTTATGATGGGTAGATGATCAAGGATGTTCCCATGAGATTTTGGTAAGAATCTATGCACTAATGACGTCACAAAAATGATCAAAAATTCAAAAAAATCCCTATCTCTTATAGTGGGCGAATATTCCAATAATCATATCTCTACCAAATCTCATTGGATTTGAATGAAATTTGGTATGTATATGCAGGGTCGGACTCTCAACAATCTGACCAAGTTTCATCTGAATCCGATCTGGAGTAAGAATTTGGCAGCAATTTAAATTTAACATTGCAAATCCCATTTAACATGTTCAGATGTGTACATCTCAGTGACATCTCAACAGATCAGGATGAATCATGTCATGCTTATGTAAGATGATGATATCTATAAGCAGGGAAAGTTCTATCCAGATCCGGAAAGTCTTCTGGATCCAGTGGATCAAAATGTAAAAAAATTTTAGGTGTCGATTTGAGCTATCTCCAATAGCTCAGCACTTGGCTTGATGTCAGCACGTGTAGTATATTTCTAATAGTTGTGTAATCCCTGGTGATGTCAGCATTTGTGGTTTATGTATCACTATAATGGAGAATATCAAGAAATAAATTAATTAAATATTAATAAATTAGAAATTAAAGGTGGAAAAGCTCATTTATCATAGCAAAATGATTTTAATGTCTAGTGGTTTGTTTTCACAGTTGTATAAATCATATTTGCCAATCAAAGTTGTTCATGTTCACTAATTGATTTCGCAGGTGACAAATGTTAAAACCTTGGCGGAGGTCTGCGCTCTCTGAGTGCTCTTGTTTAACTTGTGTGAAAGTGGCAGGATTTGACTTTAACATTCTGTTCAGATGTTCACTTTTTAACTCTTTTTAACTGTTAGTATAAATATAGTGGAGCAGAAGGTGGAGTTGAAGTAAAACATCTCATAAAGTTGGAAATACCCAAATAAAGCACATCATTCAGAAGTAAAGTTCGTCACTACCTGCACATTAGCCTCGAAACTTTGACCACTAACCTTGAGGTTGCTGGTTTGATCTCTTACGCCGATGGTGCCAAGTCCGAATTTCTGAAAATCCCTTTGTGGTCCACCCTGCACAATAAAATTTTTTTTACAGAGATATTTTTCAGCCATAAACAACAATTACACTATAATCAGACATTTCAGCAAACATGTACAGTAAAGTCCTTCTTTTTTTTTAAATAGCAGGGTTAAACAGTTCTATTGACGTAGATTTTGGGTGCAGATAGATGATTCATAATCTCAGGTTTTTGTAAAGTCCGATTGCGGAAACTGACGACCTCAAACGACTTAAGTTAACTCAAATAATTCAGTAATTGTTTTCATTAAGTAGAATAAATATGGTCGATTAGTGTTGAATAAACTTAAATATGTAAAGTGAATATTAATAATTCGATTTACTGTGTAGAACTTATTTTGAAGTATTTTGCACTAATTCTCTGGACTCCTATAAAGCAGATTTGGCCTTACAGGCAGACACTGTTCTCTACATTCTGTCCAGACTCTTTTAATGTGGTTTGCTGTTTTTCTCAACAACACTTTGTGCACTTAGAGATTAATCCGCTCGCTTTTAAGTTTAAGAACAACCTGATCTACCACCTGCTGGCTAAACAGGTCGGCATCTTTACACGAATGCTTATAAACCACATGCTCTTTACTTTTTGTTGCTTGATTCCAGCATATTTGAGTCAAAGGGGGTAAATAAAATTGAATGCACTCCCAGGTTAAGAAGTCGGGTTTTTGCAAACATTTATACAAAGGTGCCGGCACAAAGGGGTTGAATTTAATCCTGCTCTTGGACCGTCTTAGTGCTCCCTGCCTGCGAACAACGGCAGGACAAAATCCAGCGTAAAAATATGGCACAAACCAGAGATATTAAATTTTTATGTTTTTCTTGGTTTTAGTCACCCCAGCGGGGGAGCATATAAATGCTGTCCATCCGTGCGTGTGTTTGTGCGTGCATACGTGCGTACGGGTGAAACGCAGTACTCACAATAACTCTTAATAGGTTGAGTGCACGGCCACCAAATTTGTACCACATATGCATCCCATGGGAGGTCTTGGATGAGTTCGATTATGAGCGACCTTGACCTACTTTCCAAGGTCACAGAGCAAAAAAAAACATCAATAACAGTGCTCGCACTAACTCTCCAATCATTCGGTGCACGGGGTCAAAAGTTAAAGTTGCTCCAATTTTGGTAAAAAGTGATGCAAATTATTGGTTGACCCAATAGGATTAGTAAATGGAATAGTTTTGACTGTGTTGAATGTTTAGTCTCCAAAGTAAAGGTCAAACAAGGTCAAGGTCCATTGGATACTATGGCATATGGCATATGTTACCCCGTAACGTGATAACTAAGCATAACAGAAGGTGCAAACTATTCCTTTTTAAAACCATTTTAGCTCAACCAGTAATTTGCATCACTTTTTTGCCAAAATTGGAGCAACTTTAATTTTTGACCCCTATACAAACTGAAATTGACCTTCGTCACCATTTTTGCTGTTTTTACCCCATAACTCCATAACATTCAGTCATAGATGGTCCAAACTATACCTTTTTAGAATCTTTATGATCAGGCGAATAATATGGTATATGTTTCAATATGATTGGAGGATTTTTAAATTTTGACCCCTGTGTAATCCTTCATTGACCTCTCATGGTCCTCACAGGTCAAATCCAACTTGCCTCCACATCTGATGATAAACCTTATGGTGTGTACTAACTGGTAGAAATTTCATGGTTGTCATAAAATGCACAAATGTTATGGTTATCCACTGTACTAATTGTCCTGAACAACATTTTTGACGTGTCGCCACTTTGGCCGCTTTCTCTGCTGATTTTTGAGCGGTCCAGGCTGATCCTGCTTCAAAGGAGTGTATAAAGGTCGCCGTGCCAAACAGACTAAATATCATAGTCCTGGCTCAGGCTCGTCTGGCCGCGGTTGTGACAGACAACAAGCCAGACTTGTCGAGGGTTCCAGGCCACAGCCAGGCCTGAGTAACTCACTGACTCTACATTCTGTTACACAACATGAGCAGCACTCAGATATGTCCTTTAGGAAGCTTAGACCAGCTTCCAACTTCAAACCAACTCTTCGTCTCCTCTCATCAGATACCCAGCATGCCCGGTGCCCACCTGCGTGCAGAGGTGCATCCTCATCAAGAGCTCACACGCAGGGTAATAACAGGCTACTGCGGCTGCTGCGACGTCAGCCCAGCGCTGCTTCGACGTCAGCGTTTTGTTTTTCCAGGCCCACACCCTGATGCCGGTGCTATATATAGTCACGACTGTGCAGACACACACACATAAACACAAGCACACGCACAGGCTATATATAAGGGGAGACGCCAGACGTGTGTCAGCACTGGCGGAGCGGCGTTTTTACTGTATGCGTTATACTCAAGAGGTGGTTTGGACTGAAAACGGGTCAATCAGTTTCCCCCCCACCCTCTTTTTGTTTTTTAAACCTGTCTGGGTCTCTCACACTTGGTGCGCATGTTTCATTGTTTTTCTTTCTCTCAAGTGTGTATCCATAAATCTGTACACATTCTGCTTTTAATCCAACGTGACCGTTGCAGTTTTCCCCTCTGCAATCCGCAGAGCGTGATGTCCAGACACACCATTCCCACTTTTTGCATAAACCTCTACGGTTTATTAGGACACAGTTATTTAGACCTGGAAAATATTCCAAGACGAACACTGCCCTCTACAGGACAACACCAAAAACATATTTCACTAGGAAAGTTAAGTTTCCCAACCAGAATGTTGAGAAAAATGAACCGTCTTCTTCCTGTGTAGGAAAAAGACCGTAAACACAACAAAACGGCGATAACCCAGTAGATGACACGGGAAGCGAGTTATGAGTGTACCCCACCCAGAGTAGATGATCTGCGCACGACGAGGGCTGTTGCAATGAATGTGAGACGATGAAGAACGGACTCGGCGTTCTGTTTGACGGTTAGTCTGAGGGTGATAACCTGAAGATAAACTAGCAATAGCGTCGATCCACCTGTAGAACTCCTGCCAGAACTGCGAGACTACCTGAGGGCCAGGATCCAACTCTGTCTGATGGGATCTCAACTGTCCCCTCAGCAGACGGCAACTTAGCTAGTGGAATAAAGTGAGCCATCTTTGAGAATCGGTCAATAACTGAGAGAATAATAGATCTTCCCTTGGAGGGAGGCAACCCATTAAGAAAATCCACCAAAAGGTGGGACCAAGGGCGACAAGGAAGTGGGAGAGGTTGGAGGAGACAGACTGGGGTTTTGGGGAAACCTTTTTCTGAGCACATACAGAGCAGGCATTGACGTATTCTTGAACATCCCGAGACAAGGTGGGCCACCAGAATATCTGCCAAATAAAGCTCTCTGTCCTGGAGCCGCCGGGGTGACATGTTAACGTGGATGAATGGCGACACTGCAGGCCCTGTGAGTGCAGGGTATTGGGGATGAACAGCCGGCAAGGTGGGCCCTCCGCTGGCACCTGAACGTCCTGAAGGGCCCTTCTCACCTGCTGCTCAGTCTCCCACACCACCATTCCCAGGACGCATGTGGGTGGCAACATAATCGAATTCTCAGAGGCCGAATCATTGCGGCAAACTGGCGAGACAAAGTGCATCGGCTTTCTTGTTGTGGCTACCTGAACAAGAGCACTCTGAGAGCACAGACCTCCACCAAGGTTTTAACATTTGTCACCTGCAAAATCAATTAGTGAACATGAAGAATAACTTTGATTGACATATATGATTTATATGACTGTGAAAACAAACAACTACACATTAAAATCATTTTGCTATGATAAATGAGCGTTTCCTCCTTTAAATTCTAATTTATTAATATTTCATTTATTTATATTCTCCATTATAGTGATACATAAACCACAAATGCTGACATCAGCAGGGATAACACAACTATTTCAAATATACTACAAGTGATGACATTAAGTCAAGTGCTGAGCTATTGGATATAGCTCAAATCCATTGGCAGCTTACTGAATCAGCATTCTCCCAGCTACATTTTGGTAGCGGTTGGTCATTTCTGTCTCTGTTAGATACCTTACAACAGTGTCTTACATACCGGCACCTGAAATTTTTACATTTTGATCCACTGGATCCAGAAGACTTTCCGGATCTGGATAGAACTTTACCTGCTTATAGATATCATCATCTTACATAAGCATGACAAGATTCATCCTGATCTCTTGAGATGTTGCCGAGATATACACATCTGAACATGTTAAATGGGATTTGCAATGTTAAATTTAAATTGCTGCCAAATCCATAATCCGAATCAGATCCGGATGAAACGTGGTCTGATAGTTGAGGGTCTGACCCTGCATATACATACCAAATTTCATTCAAACCCAATGAGTTTTGACAGATATGATTTTTTTTAACGTTTCGCCCATTATAAGAGATAGGGATATTTTTTTTAAATTTTTGATGATTTTTTTGTGACATCACTGGATAGATTGTTACCAAAATGGGATCAGCTACCCATCATAAAAACTTCATGTTGATCTCTCAAAAACTGTCGAACAGGAAACTGTTCAAAGTCAAATAAACAAACAAACAAACCCACGCCGATGAAAACATAACCTCCTTGGCAAAGGTATCAATAGGAGAGAGAAGTAAAAGTGCCAGAGAATATTTACCACAGGAGAGAATTGGCCAGATAACACGGAGAATAATGCTGGAGACAGAATAACGCAGAGATCAACCTAAACACCAAAACGTGATCCATGACACACTCATCCAAAATCCGTTTTTACTGCGTAATTTGAGTTTCACGATGTAAGCATTGTTTAAAAAAATCAAAGTAATGGTTTATTTATCTGATTTATTAAATTTCTGTGCATAAATGGTCATCAATCAATCAATCATCAATCAAGCATCCACTAACCATCCAGCAGGTGGCAGACACGTCGATGGGATATTCATTCGTTCATTCATTTTCTATTCACACTTATTCCAATTAAGGGTCACGTGGGTGCTGGAGCCTATCCCAGCGGTCGTTGGTAGAGAGGCGGGGTACACCCTGGACAGGCCGCCAGTCCATCGCAGGGCCACATTTAGACAAACAAACACATTCACACTCACACCTGTGGTCAATTTAGAGTCACCAATTCACCTAACCTGCATGTTTTAGGAAGTGGGAGGAAGCCGGAGCACCCGGAGGGAACCCACGCAAACCCAAGCTGTGAGGCAACAGTGCTAACCAATAATCCACCATGCCGCCTCTATGGGATATTCCATATGCAAAATAAAGTTGCTTTATCAATTGATCTGATGCATCAAAGTTCACAAATTTTAATCAGTTGTCCTCATTATATACCCTTTTAATATGCTGTTAACATGTTGATAGCATGTTTTTGAGTCAATTTGAGAATTTATCTGTTCACTCACTGTATTTTAGACGGTATGCCAAGGCTTTTCCGAAGCCTAGAAGCTAAAAATAATAATAATAAAAATAAAATAAAAATGGAAGCAGCGCAGTTGATTTTTTGTAATTAATTATTTCCCCAATATTAGACTTTTGTAGCTTTCAAAGGCAGGCATGACAGAAAGGGATTGAGTGCCACGGAATAATAAATGTCAAATAAAATGCACAAAAAGAGTTTTTAAAAATTTTAATTGATTCTCTCTCTCTCTCTCTCTATATATATATATACTGTATATCTATATATATATGTGTTGGTGTCACGTTTTGATGAGTTTGTTTTTCAGTGACCACATTAATGTTTTTCCGCCTGTCTTTTCACTGTGTTTTCTCCAACATCGATCTGTCTCTCAGGTGCTCGGCTGGCAGTGGCTGGTAGCCACAGTCCGGGCTCTCTGTTCCCAGTAGGAGAGACTCTCATCCAGTATACGGCGACTGATGCAGCAGGAAACAGTCGCACCTGCAACCTCACCATCACTGTACAAGGTATGAACACACTGTAGCTTTTTAAAGCGCTTTCATTGACCTCTGCAGTGTCAAACATGTGCATCCAAACAGGATGTACACAGATTTGTGTGTGTGGCCTTCTTTGGTTATTAATTTTGTGTTTTATGTAAAAAATAGGAACAAAATATCTGTAGATGGATCCTAACACTGCTGCAGCATAATAGAAAGAATATATATGCATCTATTTGTGTGTAGGTACGACATGTGACCAACCTTATGTCCCAGTCAACGGCGAGTTCATCTGCACTGAAGAAGAGGAGGGCGTTAACTGTACTCTGCACTGTAAGGAAGGCTACAGCTTTACCCAGGATGCAGTTCACAGCTACTTCTGTGCCTACAACGGCGTGTGGAATCCACCGTACTCTCCAGACAGACCCGACTGCTCAGGTGGGCTGAGTGCCGGTTATTCTGTGCCTTCAACGTGTCACCCCTGCTTAAGCCCATTTCTAGCTGCATGCCGACCCATGTTTTAGGATGCACTCGTGCATTATTCCAGCCCCACCCCGATGCACACGAGCAGCAGCATGAAGAAGATGCTGCAGTTTGACGTTTTTGTCCTTTTACAGTGAACCGAGTTGCAAACAATGGCTTCAAGCCGTTTGAGATGCTCTTCAAAGCATCGCGGTGTGACGACGTGGACCTGGTGAAGTCGTTTGCTGGAGAGTTCAACGCCAAACTGGGAGACATGGTGGGAAAGTGGAAGGTTGTCCAACACCTTGTGTGATTTAAATGATTTTACTTTAACTTGTGTTCTTTTACAACAGCTCCCCAACATTTGCAGCAGTGATGATGTCACCTGCAAGCTTGAGGTGATGTCACAGGGCCACTGTCTGGAGTACAACTACGACTATGAGAATGGATTTGCTATTGGTAGGATTTATATTTAAAAAAATCTCTTGAAATGTCCTGAGTTTTTCAGTGAAACATCTCATTAGCTCATTTTTGTTTGGTATTGATCAGGACCAGGAGGCTGGGGAAACACTTGGGGTTCTCAGGGCACTCAGGACTACGCTTACTTTGAGTCAGGCTTTGCCACCGGCGCCCGGCCAATCGGCAAATGGCAAGACGGCAGCATGCAGCCCCACCGCCGGACCAAGAGACACCGAAAGATCACAGGCCCCACCAGAGACCAAAAGATCCAGATCTTCTTCAACATCACAGGTAGAATAAATAATGTTTACAGCCACACTTTGAAGACTTCCCACAAGAACTTGAAGAATACAGTTTTACCATTGTTCAAATAAAAGATCTATACAACCATGTTTAAAAAAAAAATATATATATATATATATATGAACAAATTAGTAGTGTGACAGATGATTTTTTTTGTTTTTTCCCTGCAAAATTTCCATCAGTAATTTTGTGAAAACTGCTCCGTTTTCAGCTCTGAAATATGGGGTTCTGATAGATACCAGTGAGGACCAGTGAACCTCCTATTTTGGGATATGTTGGCATATTTTAACATGATGATAATTACCTCCGCCAAGGAGATTATATTTTCATCGGTGTGGGTTTGCTGGTTTGTTTATTTGTCTGTGAACAGTTTTCTGTCTACAGTTTTTGAGAGATCAATATGAATTTTTTTATGATGGGTGATCACCCAAGGACATTCCCATTAAATTTTGGTAAGAATCTACGCATTGATGACATCATCAAAAAATGATCAAAAATCCACAAAATCCCTATCTCTTATAATGGGGGAAATTTAAAAAAAAAAATCATATCTTTGTCAAAACTCATTGGATTTGAATAAAATTTGGTATGTGTATGCAGGATCAGACCCCTCAACTAGGATTTGGCTACAATTTAAATTTAACTTTGGAAATCCCAGTTAACATGTTCAGATGTGTACATCTTGGCATCATCTCAACAAATTAGGACGAATCATGTCATGCTTGTGTAAGATGGTCATAGCTATAAGCAGGTAAAGTTCTATCCAGATCCAGGAAAGTCTTCTGGATCCAGTGGATCAAAACGTAAAAATTTCAGGTTTTAAGGTAAGACGCTGTTGTAAGGTATCCAATAGCGATAGAAATGTCCAACCACTCCCAAAATGTAGCTGGGAGAATGCTGATTCAGTAAGCAGTCAACGGATTTGAGCTATCTCCAATAGCTCAGCACTTGACTTGATGTCGGCACTTGTAGTATATTTCTAATAGTTGTGTAATCCCTGCTGATGTCAGCATTTGTGGTTTATGTATCATTACAATGGAGAATATAAATAAATATGAATAAATTAGAAATTAAAGCAGGAAAAGCTCATTTATCATAGCAAAATGATTTTAATGTCTAATGGTTTGTTTTCACAGTTGTATAAATCATATATGCCAATCAAAGTTTTTCTTCATGTTCATTAATTGATTTCGCAAGTGACAAACGTTAAAACCTTGGCTGCGCTCTCTGAGTGCTCTTGTTTGCAGTTATTCTTCTTCTTGTTTTCAACAGTAAACAACGATGCACATATTGCGTGTTTTGTACCCACTTCTTGCTGTTATTATCAGCCCTTTAAAGTTTGTCCATTCTCCCAGCAAGCATCCCTCTGCCCCTGTCGAGGAACGACTCAGTGGAGGTCGCCAATCAGAAGAGGCTCCTTCGGACGCTGGAGCAGCTGACCAATCGCCTGAGGCGAACGCTCTCCAAGCAGCCGCTGTCCAGTTTCCACCTGTCCTCCGAAATGATTGTTGCAGATCCCAAATCGCTGGAGAGCAAGAAGGCGACTCTGTACTGCAGGCCGGGCTCGGTGCTGAAAGGCCGGATGTGTGGTGAGGCAGAGAGTTTAATCGTGTGGTGTAACTTGTTTATTGTTAATAAAGTGATATAATCGACAGTATTGTCTTTTTTTTGTAATGTCACCACGCGTTTGTGCTCTTGCAGTTCAGTGTCCGGTGGGAACGTACTTCTCCCTGGAATATAACGAATGTGAGAGCTGCTGGCTGGGCTCCTACCAGGACCAGGAGGGTCAGCTGGAGTGCAAGTCCTGTCCTGACGGAACCTCCACGGCCTACCTGCACTCCCGCAGCGTGGCAGAGTGCAAAGGTTGAACACGCTTTAACTAAGATAGGATACACACACACACACACACACACACACACACACACACACACACACACACACACACACACAAAAAAAATGTTGCACATTTTGATGTCAGCATTTCTTGTTGTGTGTTGATTTGTGTGTATTTGCAGGGCAGTGTAAGCCCGGTAGTCACTCTGTGAATGGGTTGGAGATCTGTGAGTCGTGCCCGCTGGGTCACTTCCAGTCCGGTTTTGGTGCCAGGGAGTGTCTGGTGTGTCCGGACGACACGTCCACCGTCACCAGAGGAGCAGTGGATGAGGCAGAGTGTGGAGGTGATACTGTGGAGAGGACACTCCCTTTATGTCCTTGAATACTTAAATTTTCCTTAAATTTTCTGCAAATATATTTATACTCAACCGGTTTACAGATTTTGATGAAACTTCACACAATAGTAGCACAACATATGAAGATATGCAAGAAAGAAAATAATCCTGATCTGACATCTCCAAGGGGAGATAATTGGATGGTTTTACAAAAGTAATACAGTCAGGTCCATAAGTCGTTGGACAATGGCACACTTTTTATAATTTTGCTTCTGTGCGCCTCCATAATGGAGTTGAGTGACTTGGACACTTCCAAGTCACTCAATATGTCTTGGACTTCATTTACATCAATCATTAAGATATACACTCAGTCTGGTACTGCATGGGAAATCTGTGTCAAGTAGGCAGTTGTCAAAAACTGAGTGACCGTGCTGGGAGGAGACTAGTGAGGGAAGCCACCAAGACACCCAGACAACCCTGAAGGAGTTATGGGCTCCTGTGGTTGTGAGTGGAGATATACACATCATATTTGTCAGTTACATGTACAAATAGACTTGTTGGCCTCTTCAATACAGTTTGTTAATTCAGGTATTTAATCACAAAACATTTACTACCATCCACATATAATACATGCAAGTAACTAATATGTTTTAAATTGAAATAACTTGAAATTTAAAAAATTTCAAATCCTAATGATTAATAGAGCTGTAAAGTGCTTCCTTCAATTTATGAGTTAAAATACTGAGATAACCTTCCTTAAAATTATAAACTTAGAGCTCCAGAATGTTTAATTTGCCAACCAGAATGTGCAACTTTTGGAGCTTTTTTTCCCCCCTGATTCTGCTCCTTTTATATTTCTCTGTTTTGTTCTTTTATCGTTCTAGTTCCGTGTTCAGCAGGCCATTTCTCTCGGACCGGTCTGGTTCCCTGCTACCCCTGTCCTCGAGATTACTACCAGCCTGACCACGGGCGCTCTTACTGCCTCTCCTGTCCTTTCTATGGAACCACCACGGTTACCGGGGCAACCACCATACAGCACTGCTCCAGTGAGTGTCACAGTCGGACTGTACGTTCAGTTGTAAACCACCTGCATTGATGATTATATTTTTTGTGCAGGCCCATGATGTTTTTTTCATGACGGTTTCATTATCTGTGTTGAGTTCATTTATCTTGTTTTCACATAAGTTGTAATAATATAAAATCAGAATTTATAACTGGAAGTTATCACGAGAAAAGCTTTGTTTACTGCTGGTATTTCCAAAACAGTGTTCCGAAACGTTCCGAAACCTTTGCAATACCTGTGTTCTGAAACATTGTTCTGGAGTCTCAGTTCTACCACAGTCAGATTCATCTTCTTAATAAAAATTTTAAAAAAATACTCTTACACAAGCACCCCTATAAATCATAATAAAATCTCTGTTCATACAAAATTATGATGCAAAACAAGATATATGCACAATATAAACCAACAAATCGAGATATACAAAGTTTAGAATGACGCACCAGATCCAAGAGAATAGTTTAACTTTTAACTTTTTATTAATTCTTTACAAATGAAATAGTCAATGGGCCGAATCCATGACTATGCACTTTGGTTGCCCCCCCCCCCCTTGCAACTTTGACATTTTCACTTGTGGTAATTCGCACAACCTGTCAGGTAGGTGTGACAACGGCTCTTTATAAACAAGGGGTCGATGCTAAGACTATAAAAAATGAAAATGTATGATATCAACAAATCTCAACATTGTTGATTTTGGGGGTATGGGTAAGAAATTGGATGTCTTTGGTACCAGGTCTCTTTGGAGGATCGTTGGGTACCACTGGAATGACTTTGTATCAAACGAGCGGTTACTTAGGGAGACAAAGATGAGGAGTATCACTTTCATTGTGAGGGAGCGCCAGCTTCGACATTTCGGCCATGTTTCTGTGTGCACGCCCATATTTCACTTGGCTGCGGCAGATAGATGGTTACTTCAGAGAGGTAGGGACGGACTGGTTGTCTGCCTGGGTGGGTGCCATCCAGGACCCGGAGCATTTTTTGTGAGTTCGTGGATGCGGCGAAGTGCAGCGTCAGTGCATGCTCCCAGTCTTGACTTGACTTGGTAAGAAACTGAGCATAACAACAGTTAGAAGATGGCCAAATACCTCATATTTGATGTACAATACCCGCTCCTTGGCAGGGTCCCATCCCATGGATCTGAGTGGACGGATGGCGGGACTGTGTAAAAATTGGGACGCTGTCTCCTTCTTTCTGTGCATGTTTAAAAATTCTTGTTGTGCTTTGTCTTATTCATCTGTTGTCATTGGTAGTATGGCCATAGCAGATGGTCACTCCTCTGAGTCTGGTCTGCTTGAGGTTTCTTCCTATACTCATAAAACACCCAGGGAGTTTTTCCTTACCCCAGTTGCCATTGTGCTTGCTCAAGGGGTGGGTAAGGTTAGACCTTACCCTTGTGACGCGCCTTGGGGTCACTATGTTGTGATTTGGCGATATATAAATAAATTGTATTGAATTGAATTGACAATACACAAAATAACATAGCAACATTGATAAGTTGTATATTTTGACAATGAATATGGGAAATTGGTGAAAACACAATTAAAACGTAATTTGTATGGGAAAAAAATGACTAAAATGTATATATTTTTTCTCTTTTGAGGGCATATTTATTTATTTATTTTTACCAAACTATAGCTACTACAATGCGGCAGTTAGTCACAAAGATATATATCCGAGTTTATATACATTTAAGAACTACCCTGGACAGTCTTTTCCATGGCGGCGTCTTCCATTGCTGATCTACTGAGCTGGCTTTTTTTAAACGGCGCTTTGCTCTGTTTGGATGTGCACGTAAAATTGTTCAAATTCTGCGCGATGTGCCAGGTGACGCCAGGTGACGTCAGCTGAGGCCAAACTGTTGGCAGCTGTTTTGCGTCAGCCGCCTGCCAGCGTTCCTCGAGTTTCAAAACTGTAGGCCTTCACCTCTGTGTTGTGACAGCTCCGTCTAATTGGAAAAGAGATGATTACATGGAATCAAGAGTTAAATGGAAATAATTTGACTTTTATTGCACTGCTGCAGGATGGAAATTAGGACACTGTATGTCGAATGTGTTGGAATGAAGGAGACGCTGCCAGTTTCGAACAAGAACTCAGGCTTTTGTTCAGTCTGCCAGTCCAGAAAGGGGAAAAAATTTTTGCTGTGTTTTTTTCCAGCTTGCCTGAGCTCACATTGTCTGTGTTTTGTCTGGGTGTTATTGTCAGGTTTTGGCTCCAGCTTTCTCCCCAAGGAGGAGAGCGTAACGTCACCTCCAGAGGTCGAGGTCAGTGAGGACTACCAAGCCAGCAGTCAGGTTAGTCTTCATCAGTGATGAAAACCTTCCATAAGAAGGAAATGCCAGACTACGTTTGTCATCCCTGGCGCTCTCAGTTGTCCAAAATGAGGTGTTTTCTGGACATAATTTTCCACATGGGGCGGACGCATTACACATACAGGGCTTTCCCCAAAGAATGGAACGAGGGTGTGGCGCCAACATATCGCCCCTTTGGCGCCAAGATACTGATTTTCAGATTTAAGGTGTTTATCTTTCAGTTTTTGGTGATTTCCCTCCAAATTTTGCCCGTATGAACAGAGGTCAGGTCTGCGAGCATGCGCTGGTGCCCATGTCACCACGTCCACCACATTACGGAACCGCCTTGAGTCCTGGATGGCAACCACCCAAGCATCCAAAAACCTCTTGAAAGTAGCCGTAGATCTGTCACAGCCAACTGAAATGTGGGCGTGTTCTCAGCCTTCTCCACTTGCTGGGATCCTCAACATTGGTGTACCTGCGTGCTGGATGACGCACAAACGCAAAATGTTGTAGCTGACGTTCCCTAAGAATGCGAGAGATGCTCCTCAGCTGAGTCTCCCGAAGTAAACGTTCATTTGACACAATCATTTCAGCAGTACCCAAGGATCCACCAGAGACACCTAGTACCATAGACATCCACTCATCCGCTTGGGTCAGTGGTTAGTGTCCAAGTCTCGCAACCATACAGTTAGACAGGAAGCACCAGGATTCGAAAGGCTTGGACCTTCATTGTCCTGCAAAGATATCAACATCACCAAAACATATCTGTCCAGCAACCTCATTACTCCATTTGATCTTCCCAGGCGTCTCTACGTCTCAAAGGCCGAGGACCCAGAGACATGAATGTCACTGCTGAGACAAGTGAATTCAGTTCTCTTTTGCTCAGAAAAGTGAGACAGATTCGATTGTCAGGATTCAATTCAGATTCTGAGTATTTTAAAGGACGTTTACACTCAGATTAGAAGTTGTGTGAAAATAAATGATATTCATGTTCTTTGTAAGTTTAAAATAATGGCCACAGAATGTTGCAGGACGTGTCATACAGTTAAGTTAATATTTGTGCGAGTTGTTTAAATATCCTTGAATGTGCGGTACCGTGCAAAGGTTTTAGGCATATTAAATGAGTCTAAATGTTTCTTTTAAATAAAGAGAAGCTGTTAAATAGTTCGTATTTATGAATAAATATGTCAAATGTCTGACTACATCTCACCTTTAAAAATAATTTTAAATTTATTGTAGGTGATAAAATGACACAATTTGTTTGAGGGTGTCTCTTCGAATTTATATGAAAATCAGGCTGTGTTAAATCTTGTTTAAAAAATTTTTTTTTTATTATTGATTGATCATCAGCAACTGTATTTGTGTCAAGTACTAGGCAGTACATGCACAAGGAAATCACATTTTTTTGGTGTGTGTTTTTACTTCTTTTTAAAATGAGGTTTGTAAATTAGTAAAAAC
>OMMV01204108.1:0-12976 GCA_900302635.1 Chatrabus melanurus
CTCCGTGAGATACGAGCTTAAAGGCGTAATCTCATTATTACGTTTACCCCAGCATTTGGTGAACACGGGGCAAAGTCGAGAAAATTGGCCAAACATCAGCAAAAATCACGTTCCCGGCGTTTGGTAGCGAACATCATATGCATCACGGCATTCCACACCATGAGCCCACCCAAGGCTGGCCTTAGCCAGCGCTCTATTAGAACAAGCAGGGCCTTTGCCAATGTGGCAACGTATGGTAGATGGGTTTGACACACGGCTGTCCAGTGATTCTGAGCAGGCAGGGCGAACTAGCACCCGGCATAGACGATCGCACCAGTAACTTCGGCTACTGGATGCTAATGAATGCTAATGAATGCTAACGAAGCTAACGAAGGCTACCTTCGTCGTAGCGGAGATTAACTTTCTCTACCAGTCTTCAACGAAGCCACAGGTACATCGGCAATCAGTGAAATATTTTCAACATGTTGAAAATTTTGGCCACGGTCGCCGTTCATCAGCAAACATCGGTGAAGGCAGGCAAAGGCTACCAGAGGCTAGCGATCACCGACAAATACAAATACGTTGGCCCAAACGCCTAGGTGTGACTGCTCCTTAAGTGTTGGTTTTCCATCAGAGTGTGTGTCTGCTATAGTCATAGGGTCACTTGGACTAACTAAAGTTTGCTGGTAAATATTTGACCTGATATCCTCTAATTTCTTTTCAAAGTAGTCCAAGAATTATCTTTTTTTTACCCCTGTCCTGTTCGGCAGCTTTAGCAAGCAGGGTCATGGTCTGAATGCCGTGTTGTGCCAAACACATTTACTTTGCCAAGAGGCAAAATAAGGCAGTAGTCCAAGAAATTTTGAGGCATAAAAGGCAAACAGTTTGCTGATAACTGCACTTGAGAAAGTTTGGCCACACTTTCAAATACAATTTTGGATTATACTTATTGTTGTCAATTAGGTTAGAATAATAAGCCCTTTTTGCAGCCAATAATGCATTTTTATACTTCAGTACACCTTTGTGCCAAGCAAGATAAAAAATTTAAAAAAAATACTAATCCAGAGCTGTGGCATTTATGCTCCAGACTCCTACAATTATGCTGAAGATGACGTCAATGCATCTTGCTGAAGTTTAGTCGGGTCAGACTAAAATCAGACTGATGAAGCCTCTTGAATGAGTGGCGAAACGTTTCCCAGCAAAACAAGAAGTCCAGTTGACTCGACTAAACTTCAGCAAGATCCTTAACTTCGCCTGGATGACTGAGAACCTACACAGACTTATTACGTCAATGATCACTGAACCAAGGAGTCTGCAACTTGGAGTGATGAAAGAGCAAGTGGAGCAACCGAGTCCAACAGATTAGCGAGTGCTACATTCAGGCTATCCGTAAAACTGTCCAATAAGCAATCATGTCCAGAGAGAGACTCAAGAATCTCAGGTAGTCTTTCACTAAAATCAGTTACAGTTAAGGAACCAATGTGACGCTTCAATGACATGGAAGTACCCGGTCTCTTATATCGGACAGAATAATGATACTTGAAACTTGATGAGTGAGCGGTCCAAGATTATTGATGAAATTGTGTCCGTCCTTTAGAACCATCAAATAGGTGAACAAGTCCAAATCATAGTCCGATGTCATATGCGTGGATGTGCAAAAGTCAAATGAGAAATGGTTCCTAACTCGAACTCCACAAAGGGATTGAAATCAGGTGTGTCAACATGAGTGAGCATTTCCTGCCACACTAGTGTCACCCGCCAAACAGGAGCCAGATCAACATTATAAGCCGGCCGAGCCGAACGTTTTCCTGTCCGTTATCCATAATTCATAGTCTGTGGAAGAAGCCTCAAAATGTGTGATGTATATAAAATTATCACTGTGGAATTTGACGTCATCGGGACACAATCACATTTTATTAGAACATTACTCATGAATGGAAAAGAGGCTGCATTACTTCTGAAATCTGCTTATTGTATTTGTTAACATGATGACGACCATCAACCGTTTTGAATGATTTCAGGAGATGGTTTGTGGAGTAGCCTTGTTTTACTAGTTTATTGACTAATGGAGAACCTCTTTGAATAAAATCCTGATATTCAGAACAAACTCGTGCATATCTAATAATCTAGGAAATAAACACACCATATGCAGGTGATTCTGGGATATTACTGCATATAAATGGAAAATTAACTATCGGAAAATCAATGTCATCACGTTTGTCATACAGTTGGGTCCATAATTGTCCATAAGTCCAGATAGTCGGCCCATGTTGCTGAATTTGTTGCATCTTTCTAATTCTGGGGGATCTATTATTTCTATGTAGTCACTGAATTTGGCATTGTTTAGTGAAAGAATATATCTATATAACGGAATGTGAGACTAAAAGAAATCTGTTGTCTTTTTGAACTAACTTTACTTTTACATAGGTTCTGTAAACATTCACTCAAAGTGTCTGGTTACTCATAACAACTAGTGTATGGACTGTAAACTTACTGAGGATTTTTCACGAGGAGTTTCTCGATGAAATCTTTAGCCATGTCGCTGGTCATGCTGAAATGATGCTGGAAGAACTTGTACTTCACAGCAATGACGTTCATCAGCGTCTCTTCATTAGTGTCCCCTTGGAATGGTGACAGTCCGCTCAATCTGAGGGCCGAGTACAGAGCTCAAGTGTGAAGAAGTCCAAATCTCAACCATCCATACAAATAAAGCATCTGTGACTCTATCCCAAATCACAGCTCCAAAGAGTCCTTGAATTGTTCAAAGGAACGACAATCAATGAGAAACACAAGCTGAGCCAAACACAAGCAGTTAATGAAAGGGTTCAGTTCAAACCAGCAGAGTGCGCATTAACATTTAACAACTGCAAATCTAAGAAATGCTGCATGCGTTACAAAAAAAGTACTGACATGTATCAGACACACACTTCAGACTTACAGTATGTAGGCAATAACTCCGGTGCTCCTGTGGGAAACACAAAGATCATCATCAAGCAGAAACATGTGGACCCACAGTCAACAAGACTACAAAAACATACGCTCCACATTCAGAGCCTGTTTCAAACACAGCGGTCTTCACCAACAAGGACGCAGTGAAGTCCAGAAACACTTTCATGTTCAACATCACAAGGACGCCTGGCATTGCTAGTGTTCACTATGTGGCGAACCAAAAATAACTTTAGCGACATGTTTTACAACCGTTTGCAAATGTTTGCAGAAAAATACATTCCGTTGAACATGTTCAAAATTTCTGTGCGTCCCTAAAAACTGTTTGAGAACTGTTTTGCGAACCCTGACAAAACCCAAAAATCGCAACTTTCGTCAGCATTTGCCGCTCCGTGAGATACGGGCTTAAGGCCCCTATCACACTGGGCTGAGACAGCTGACGACCAGATGGATACACAAAATTGTGAGAAAATAGGCGAATATCGGCAAGGTCGCACCAGGACTCACACTGAAGAAGGAGTTGCATAACATTTAAGATAAGATAAGATAGATTTTATTGTCATTGTATTTCGTACGATGAAATTGTGAAGACATCTTTCCATGTGCAGCCATAGTAATAAATATATTAATGCAGGTAATAAGAATAGAGAACAGGTGATAGACCGTCCAGTTCATATGTGCAAAACATGGCATTATATACAGCTCAAAAGCAAATACTTTGTACAATATTTAAAGTGGCGATGTGCATTACCTAGAAATAGGATTATTATATGTGTGGTAGATGTGGAGGTACAGTGTGTCTGTGTCCTTATGGTTTGTGTCCGTATCACATGCTCTATAATTGTATTACAGTGCTTGTAGACTGGAGGAGTACTGGGTTTGGAGAGGGGTGGAGGAGACCACAGCTCTGGGGATGAAGCTGTTTCTCAGTCTGTTTGTACGTGATCTGATCGCCCTAAACCTCTTTCTAGACGGTCGCAGGTCAAACAGATGATGACCTAGGTGTGTTGTGTCTCTGATAATCATGCTTTCAATCAAGCCTTCATCCTGAGTCGGCTAGCATAAATGGTGTCCATGTTTGGGATGTCTGCCCCGATGATCCATTGTGCGGCCTTCACTACACGATGCAGATTGTTCTGTTCTGCAGTTGTGCAGCTGGTATACCACACAATCAGGCCGTAGGTGAGGATACTTTCCATTGCACTGCGGTAGAAGATGATTAGAAGCTTCTGAGGAAGATGGGCCTGTCTCAGCTTCCCGAGAAAGGATTTGCGAATGCCCTTGGCGATATTTGGGCCAAAATGCACCTGGATTTCGAGCGAATGATGGGCAGCATTCGTGGGAGTATCGAGCGACATTCACGCGCCATAAATGAACACACGAATGTCTGAATGAATGGCACGTGGGAATGTCGCCGGACACTTGAGTGAGTGTCATGCAACACTCGGACAACATTTATACGTGACAATTGAGATATCAGGACCAGACACAGTGTCAGGATTTCAGTTTTGGATGGCTGTGCCTTTTAATTACATAAATTAATAGCCTGCTGTTTAACTGACTAAACAGGCTGACTGATATAGTACTATTACTGTGTGTGGTTTATACCCAGTTTGGTTGCTTTATGCTTAATAATTTCTGTTTATTCATGTGTTGTTACGCGCGGTCGCTGTCTGTGGTTCGACGCACAAGCACTCTTAAAAAAAGAAAAAGAAAGCCAGGCTTCTCCTCCTCTGGCTCGCGCCCTCAGACATTACGTGGTCATTAAACACCCACCGAGACCGGTTTTATGAGCGACCCGTGGAACGTCTGTGGGTCCAGATCAGAACTCAGGTGAGTGAGCCGCACTATCCGCTGGACGGACCTCACTCTGTCTGCTTGGAGACACTCAGATTTTTTTATATTTAAATTTTTAAGAAAAGTTCAGTGTGGACCTGTCGAAACCCCTCACCCATTTGCACCTGAATATAATTTAATCTAAATTTGAGCCGGTGCAGACGGTGGCTCTAATGTGCGCTGCACAGCAGGAACAGGTGGACATACTTTTGTTCCATGTGATGGACTGTAATTTGGACTTTATTTGTTCATTCCACATTTTAAACTGGACTACACCTCCTGTCAGTCGCATCAGAAGCTGGCAGTTAATGGTGTGGATTATTTTGATGTCTAGAAGGAACACTGTTTATTGTCACCTGTCTGACAGCCCGCCTCTAAAATGTAAGTTATTATCATGCATTTATCTTATAACTATGCATGTATGTTATTATTATTATTTCCTAAAATACAGTGTGGACATTTCTTGTAATTGTGGGGGTTTTGAGGGACTCTGATGCCGTAGAAGCTCAAAAGTGTTTCACCAATTTCTTAATACTTAAATGTATTTTGGCCATAATGGTGTTTTTTTGTTTTCTCTCTTTGCCCTGTGAAGGGCATCTTCACAGGGGGGCAGACTGTACCATGTGCGACACAAATGGAGAACGGTTCAGGTCATGTTTTAGATGAGTTTGTGCCACTGCGACGCCTGTGGGAGTATTTTGAGAGCGAATATGTCACCAGAATTTTTTGTACATGTTCAAAATTCAAGCGAAATGAGAGCAAAGCTCTGTGACTCACACGAGGAAATTGAGAACCCCCGCGAACGTCATTCTGGGGACTCCCTCGGGAATGCCGTTCACAATTTGTCACCACCACTCGCAGTCCAGTGTGATAGCGGCCTAAGGGCCCTTGGGCAAGGTCCTTAATGCCGCATGGCAGCACCCTGACATCGGTGTGTGCGTGTGTGCATGAATGGGTGAATGTGAGGCATCTTTGTAAAGTGCTTTGATGTCTGTTTCAGAAGGAAAAGCACAATAGAAATGCAGTCCATTTACACTAGTGTGCGTATTAGGATGTGAGGTCACGTGTTCTGCTGGAGAGAACCAAGAGTGTGTGCCGATGAAAATAATGCATCACTGCAGACACTACAGCTGCTCCAAATGAGATTAGACCTCTCATCACAGCTGACCACCAAGAGTCAAAAAAAAAGTACTCTGCTCTTGACAGTGCATGAGAAACCTTACAGGTCTGACACATATCAGCTGCCAGTCAGAGGATTTGGAGCTCAGCAGCTGGCTAGATCACTGGTAGATGGACTGATGTGCAAATTCATGTTCCTCGCCCTCCAAACTATTAGTGTGGTATGAAATGTCATGACTTTAGCTCCCGCAGGATTTCTTTGCCAAACTTTTATTTATTTATTTTTTTTGTTTTTAAATTGGTTTGATTTGGGGTCAAGCTAATGGAAAATGATGAGGTTCAAATTTTCTGACCTCCCCACTAAATTTTGGGGGCCCTTCCCATTTCGAGCTCCCCGTGCTCTGGTCTTCATACACAGGATAGAAGTGTCCCTCAGTACAATTGAACAATTTATCATTTTTGGGACCATTGGGGCTCAGTACAAGGAGTGATTCCCCCAGAAATAGTGTGGTATGAAGTGTCATGAATTTAGCAACTGTAGGATTTCTTTGCCAAAATTGATTTTGTTGCTTAAGCCACTTCAGTTTGGGCCAGAATATTGAAATATGATGGGATTCAAAATTTCAACCCCTAAACCCCCCTCAGAGGGGCCCTTTTCATACCGGACCCCTCAAAAACTGGTGTAATGCTCATTTCCGCAAATAATGAACTGATTTTCACAATCTCAGTGTTATTTTAGGGGTTTTTGGTGATGCTGAATCCATTAATGACATGTTTGATGAGAATAAAATTTGATATCTGTGATTATCTGGCCCCAATGGGATATTTTTGGAGTAGAGCCAGACCAATATGGGTTTTTTGGGGGGTGATAACCGATATTAGGGAGTTTTAAAAAACGATGTATTTGCCAATATATTAAAGTGTTAATTTTTCCATAATATGACCAAAAAAATGCCAGCTGTCTGGGATCATCTTGGATTATTTTGTTCAAGCAACCAACAGATGAACATCACGCTACCGTCACATTACCTTCAATCAGATTTGCAGTCACTATGTCACTTCCCACAGCATTTGCATAAAATAGACTTCTCGTCTATTTTGGCTCCGCCTATCTGGCGGCATGGTGACCACTTGGCTCTTGTCACTGTAAAACGCCCGCCCTGATTGAAAATGAATGGCAGCTGGTCACATTTCCTCTGTCTCTTGTAGCTAATGTGACCAAGGGGTGCTGGGGGTCCCACCCATGCTTGACAGCATGGTAAACAATGCAGTCAGACTGCCCTCTGCTGAACAGAATATGTAATGACACAATTTCCAACAGCCAAAGTGTTTTTCTGCATTGTTTATTGGCAAAATAAAAGTTTTCATTTCAGCAAAAATAACGCTGATACCGATATGTTTGCAGAAGGCTCATATCGGCCGATATTATCGGCCAACCGATATATCAGTCAGGCTCTATTCTGGAGGGCATTTTTGCCCCCTGAGACTCTGCAAGATTACGTCTATCATTATTGACAATGTTCCAGGTTTTATGACCTGAGTATTGTTCTTACGTTTCTGATTATGCTGATTCCGTATCTGACATTTTGATGCGAGCAGAAGTGGGGATAATTCATTTCTGGGGGATCACTCCCTGTACTGAGTCCCCACTGGGTTGGTCCGAAAGTGATAAATTGTTAAATTGTATTGAGTGACACTTCTATCCTGGGTATGAAGACCAGTCCGTGGGGGGCTCGAAATGGGAAGGGTGCCCCAAAATTGGGTGGGAAGGTCAGAAAATTTGAACCCCATCATTATACATTAGTTTAACCCCAAATCAAACCAATTCAACCAAAAAAAAAAATGAATTTTTGCAAAGAAATCCTACAGGATTACACGTCATACCACACTGTGTTCAAGAAGCTGTAATCAGTAAAATTTTGACATATTTCCTCATCAGTTAATTGTGCAAATAATTTTTTGTCAATTGACTAGTCAAGTCATGATCCAGTTGTTTTAGCAGTCGATGGTAGTACACATGAAGCCACCTGCAGACATCACTTGAGGAACTTGTGATGGACATTTTTTTTTAAATTATTATTTTGTGACATTTTGTATACTAAACCTCTAACCCAATCAATTAATTGAAAGCATGATTGGCAAATTAATTTTAATGGAAATAATCTTTAGGCCGTTGCTATTGATACGGTACCGTACGCAAACTGCGATTTGCTGTTAGTACGGCGCCCATGTTTATTTAAACTACCCAACGTCACGGTTCATGCACAACTCTAACCTTAACCCTCACTGTAAGTTTTGAGGTTGAAATAGGTCACTTGCCTCCTGTACAGCTTAGACGCCATGGTGTCCCTCTTTATATCTTGATAATCACAGCGGTTTCTCACTGGATGCCGCGCAATCACGGCGATTTGTTATTGGATGCCATACGAAGTGACGGAATACGGCAGGGTTCTCACCAGGATTTTTTTTAACAGCGTAAAGGTGAGGCATATTGTGCGTATGCGCGCACGCACACAAAAAAGCCCAAACTGAATGTGCACTGTAAAAGTCACATCCAAAAACAGATGCCGAAAAGGCAGCGTGCGGAGTAAACAGCTGTACCAAAGACAAATAATGTAGAAAGGCTGAGCAGCAGTTGAAAACGCTGCCGGGTGTGAATACACAAGCACGTGAGACTTGTGCGTGTGACACACGTGTCTGACGTGACGTGCAGTGTGTGTGTCAAGTGTGAGGCATTACAGACATAGCAAAACACACCCGGAATCCAATTTCAGCGGTCAGAGCAAAACGGATTTTTACTGACAATCTGAACAAGGCGCGAGAGAGAAGTGACGTTGATCCGCCTTTTAGTCACCGCAGCCCAGCTGTCACAGGCTGAATCAAAGCGGCCATTACACAGTTTGAAAGACAGCATAACGGCCCTAATCACAGCGTCAACTTACGGCCTGTACGCTGTTATGCGCTGGCGAGAGCCCTGTACCGTACCGTACCGTATCGAAAGCCACTTTGTAATCTTTGTAATCTCACCATTGAGTACTTAAGTATCACAAGGCATCCAGATGATTGCAATGCCTCACCAACACCAGCTAATTTTTGGCTTTGCTTGACATCATCACATGATGTCATTGACATCAGAGATCTGGTACAGTGGTCCCCCTCTAATAAGGCCACCCCTATTGTCCAGACAAAGTGGCCTTATTAGAGGGGTGGCCTCTCTTGAGGGGGAGGCCGCCTGTAGGGTTAATTGCATAACTGCATTGTAGGCACAGGTCTCTAAAGGGGTAGTACTTAATAAAACTTTAGACATCATCTTCAGTGTGTTTTGTTAATAGTCAATTTTATTTCTATTTTCACGATTGTAAATTTTAATCTAGTTTATTAATTGGCTTAAATTTAACACTAAATTTTACATCATACTAGTAAAAATGTGACCAAAAAAAAGTTGTGAGAAATGTGAGTAATAAAAAAGTTTAGCATTGGGAAACAACTAGAGGCCGGATCAAATATGGCCCGCGGGGGCACGCGTTAGTTACCATGATTCAGGCGCTGCACAGCGGCCGACTAATTAAACTTAAGACAAAACCATCAGGGCAGCGGATCATCAAAGTTTGATACCGTTTTTTAATATGACACTTCGTTTTCTACAACGCAGATGTCTGGTGTGAAACAGGAGTTTTATCGGCACCAACGGATCGCTCAAACGGTGAGAGAGCGTTTTATCATTATTTATTTATTCTCCAAAACACCGCGCTGCTGTCAGCTGACCTCCCGTTAGATAAAATATAAAATAAGCTGATTAAAACCATGTGAAATCACTTCCAGAAAACAGTTACTGCACAGAAAAATGTGTGTGAGGGAAAGCCAGCAGTCAAAGATGCTTTTATTGCACAGAATTGATCGACATCCAAATTAATTAATACTTCAAGTTCTTCAAGTCGCCGACTGACGATCTCACCAGCCTTCAAATGAACGCAAAATTGGCGAATAACTGGCCGCCACATCGAGGGCTTTTAAACGGCTTTTAATGATGCGACATACATTTTGATGCATCATTGATGCGTGTCGTGATTTTGCTGGTTGGCGAGTCACGACGCCTGGTGAAGTGGACAAGAACTATCGATGTCTTGGAAGTGAGTGGCCTTTCAAGAGGGGAAAATATTATGATTTTGCTTAAATTTGGGTGGCCGGTGGCCGTGTTGGAGAGGTGGGCATTGGCGAGGGGTAGTTTTAATTGAAAATCTGTCCGTGCCACAAAAAAAAAGTGGCCGCAAAATGCGGGTGGCCATTGGCAAGGGGGACCACTGTACTTTTGTTAGCCCCAGAAGAGCAGAAGCCTATGCAGGAAATCACATTTGAGTAACTCATGTAGCTCCTGATAAATGGTTATTAATGTATTCTAGATGATGACCTCTGATTTGACCTTGACCTTAGACTGATGATCTTGACATAGCATCTTTTGTAAGAGGATGGTCCACTGAGTTTATCCACCAAGTTTGATTGAAATTGCTTTGTGTTTTGATGATATTGCCATAGACAGAGAGACAGACATGGCTTTGAGGTGAGGCAAAAAAAAACAACCTAAACTCGTGACCAGTTTCACAGAGCTTAACAAATTTTTATCTTTATATGCATAATGGTACGGAGAAATTCACATCGTATTTTCATTTCTGAATCATTTTTTAACTTTATTTGCATGTTATTGTTTATGTGTCTGTTCAGTCCTGACTCGCATCTTATCTTCTCTTTCCCCACCAGCTTTCACGGAATGCCTTCCTGTCCTCAAACCCAAATATCTCGCCTTCTAATTGAGCAGAACTGGTTTTCTTCATCTTCCGGACGCCCAGTGGACCTTATTGTAAAGACTTTCCTCATTTTTACTCCGACATTAAAGACTTCTAATGCATTTTCAGCCTGCAGATTCACCCAGCCTATGTCTGCTGCCGTTCTTTGAATTCTTTTGTAATGGCTGTGCAGGACCCTGGCAGAACAACAGGATTTCCTTGCAAACAGTGCAACATGGTATGTTCCAGTTTGCCAAGTCTGATAGACCACATGGACATTCACATTCAGCAAGAGGAAGAACGCAGGTTTAAGTGTGACGAATGTGGGCGTGGCTACCGACACGCCGGCAGCCTGGCTAATCACAAAAAGACCCATGACGTTGGTTCGTTTCAGTGTAACATATGTGGGAAAGAAAATTCGAATGCTCTGGCCCTGAAGAGTCATATCCGGAGCCACACGTCGCAGAAAAAGTACGCATGTGCAGAATGTGGGAAAGCTTTTCGCCTGGCAACGCAGTTGGCTACACACGAGCGGGTTCATCTCACCAGGCGAGTAAAGGAGTCATCGTATAGGAAGGTAGACGCGGAGTACGCGGCAAAAGAAGGTGAAAATGACGGCAACAATCATTTCATTGAGCAGCCCGACGATGGGATTTCTTCCGAAAGTAGCCCAGCTGTGGCCAGAACAAATGTCTATGAAGCACAGCATGAGACCTCCGAGGACGCATCTAATCGACCTTTCAGATGCGATTTGTGCGACAAATCGTATATTCACCATCGAAGCCTGGCCAATCATAAAAAGACTCACCAAGTAGGAACGTTTGAGTGCAGCGTTTGTCTTAAGCTGTTCAATAACATGGCTGCTCTTTACAGCCACCAGAGAACACACAAGACAAAAAGCGCAACAGACCCAGCCGGGACCGGTCAGTTACCTACAGGACCAACACTGGACCAGTTTGCCCCTCCCAGCCAGGACGGCGCCGTCAATTTTTGCCATTTGTGTCAAGTACTATTCCCCAGTGATGAGGAGTTTCAGGAACACATTCACATGCACAACTCGTCATCTGCATCATTCGGGCTCCACGGAGTCTCGCCGGACAACCATCATCTGCCGTACGATAACGGCATCGCTTCGCCTGAGACAAATCTTTATGCGTCTCCTGTGAATAGCGTGTCTTCAGTGTTGTCGGTGAACAATCACGTTGGGTTCGATCAGCATCGGGAGCAGATGAGAAATGGCCACATGTACTCGGACTGTTCAAATCATCAAAGAGCATCTTGCAATAACACTCAGGGAGAACCCAAAATTCTTGACACAAACATCGTCAGCCCACAAAATCCTGACAGCGCGCCTGTAATGGAGGAATCGTCGGCTGCAGATTCGGATGAGCGCCCCTTCAAGTGTCAGATCTGTGGTAAAACCTACCGGCATTCTGGGAGCCTCATCAACCACAAAAGGTCACACCAGGTCGGGATTTACCAGTGCTCCATCTGCAGGAAGAGCTACCCTCACCTAGCTGCCCTTAAAAGTCACCTCCGCCTCCACAAAGGCCAACGGTCTCTGAGCCGCAGCACTGCGGGAGACTGGCTCTCCTCAGAGCCTCTGACTCTGGAACATCAGCAGGGCTGCTTCTCCTCGCAAGAAGAGGAGGAGGAGGAGGAGGAGGAGGACACTCGCCCTCCGCTTGGCACCGATCAAGAAAACAGCGTTGTCCACGGCAACGAAGCGATGTACCCCGAGCAGTTTCGTCAGGACTTTTCACACGATACGACTGTGCACCTACCTCATAACGAGCACCTGATGCAGAGGCACATGTGCGCAGACTGTGGGGAGACTTTTGCAGACATAGCAGGGATTAAGTCGCACAGTTGCCCACTGCTGCAGCAGCAGCATGACACCATGAGCAGTGCCTATGACGATATAAACCTCCAAGACAGCAGTGGCTGTTGCGCTAATGGGAATCACATGGGTGATGTGGGGTTCACTGGTCTGAATGGCAGTCAAGACCAGGGTTACTTTGAGCAGAATTTCCAAGAAACCATGAGCGCTGCTGAGCTGAGTGGCAGCAGAGACGGTACCAACGGCGAGGAGGACGAGGACGATGGAGATCTTTACCAGTGTTCTATATGTGGAAACAGCTACACCAACATGAGGGCCCTCAGGAGCCATCTCCGGGGGCACACACAGACACACGACACTCCTGCAAGTTCAGGCCCTTCTTCCTTATCCTCCCACGAAGAACTGAAAGACGACGACACCGGAGAGATGATGATCTGCAGTACATGCGGGGAGAGTTTTGCCAGTCGGCAGGGCC
>OMMV01204131.1:0-13013 GCA_900302635.1 Chatrabus melanurus
TCAGTATGTTTTGCAACAACGAGGTTGCAGAGGCCTTGAGAGAGCTCTTTGCTTTTACCCATCATGTGATGCTTCTTGTGTGATGCCTTTGTTATGAGAAACCCTTTTATAGGCCATCAATTAGGACTAAACCAGCTGATATTAATTTGCACTGATAGGGGGCAGGATTGCTTTCTAAACATTGACAGATTTCAGCTGGTTTCTTGGCTTTCCATGCCGTTTTGCAGCTCCTTTTCTTCATGTGTTCAATACTTATTCCCTGTGTCATTTCACTTTATTACACATAACTTAATTTATGGACATATATGTTTTGATTTCTTTGTAAGTATGGATTACTTGGGTTGTTACCGACAACCGACAAAAATTTCATGTCAACAGCCCCATCAGAAATATATTTACTGAGAAAAATGTTGACGCGTTCAATACTTATTTTCCCCGCTGTATGTTTGTATGAATGTTCACAAGATATCTTAAGAACGCCTAATCTGATTTTGATGAAACTTGGCAGGAACATTGGTACTATGAATGGGACAAAGTGATTTGATTTTGGTTAGGTTTGATCAAGGTCAGAGGTCCAGGTCAACTTTTCAGCCCCATGCTCATATATAAGAAAATGCCTAATTTTAGTTCAGATATTTTATCGTTGGTGAACTTGGGATGTAACATTTTCTCCACATGCCTCATACTTTGAAATCTGGGCATTTCATCATTGTGCTGATACATTGCAAACCACCAATAAATTATGTTTTATCATCAAAAACAAATTAAGCAGCAGTGAAGATAAAGACTGTCTCCATATTTTTTTAATTATTTCAATATTTGGTGTAGCAGCTTTAAATTCTTTTTTAAAGAAGATTTAGGGATGTTAAATGTGTTTTAAACATCTGCACACTGCCCTTTTTTAACAGTGTCATTCTCCAGCAAGTGTCGATAGCTCAAGAATTTCAGATTACAAAACGAGGTCCTGACCCCATTTAAAAACAAATAATTGTGTTTCATCAGTTATGGTTAAAAACAGCTGGTGCGTTCAGTGTTCGATAAAGCGATAAATCGGCTGCTCTAATCGGAAAAGTAAACATCTGTGACACGTGATCAGTCAGCTGACCTCTGCGGAGTCACGTCGGGCTGCGCCTCCTTGTTTGTGTGTGACGTCAGCGGGTCGGTGTTCAGTGTCCTAACCGTCCGAGGAGGACGGCAGACCGGCTACAGCTCCGCTCCGGGCCGCTGCAGAGGCAGCTTGGTGTGAAGGTAACAGAAAAGCTCAAACAGCTAGCTTATTGTTGTTGTTGTTGTTGTTGTTTATTTCCGCCGCTAACGTGCGGCTGTAAACTGTCCTTCCTTTGTGTTCAGACTTGGACAGAAACCCCGCGGGGACGATGGGGACGATGCGGGTTCCGTGCTCCGTCCTGACCGCCTGCGCGCTGGTTGTCGTGTGGTGGCCGCACTTTGGGTCGTGTTTTCCGGCTGGGAGCTCACGGCCGCCCGGCGTCCAGCTGCTGCAGCAGCTCAGCCGTCCTGGGGTCAGATTTAACTGGAGAAATGCCACCTGTTCTCTGTGTAAAGCGATCTTTACCGTCCTCGATGTCGCCCTTCTGGTAAGTGGCGACACTGGTGAATGTGTCCCATGTTCGGGCTGGACATTAAGCCCACAAAAAAAAAAAGTGTGACAACCATCCCAGGCTGGCCGCTGTAGCCAGGTAGGGGTCAACGAAGGATCACACAGGGGTCAACATTTAAAAATGCTCCAATCATATTGAAAAATATATCACATTATTTGTCTGATCATAGGGATTCCAAAAACGTATAGTTTGTTCTATCGATGACTGAAAGTTATGGGGTTAAAAACTGCAATATTGGTGACAAAGGCCAGTTTCAATTTGTACTGGGGTCAAAAAATAAAGTTGTTCCAATTTTGGTAAAATGTGATGCAAATTATTGGTTCAGCTAATAGGATTAAAAAAAACAGGATAGTTTTGACTGTTTTGAATGCTGTGTCTCCAAAGTAACGGGCAAACAAGGTCAACGTCCGTTAGATTCTATGACGTACGTTACCCCGTAACGTGATAACTAAGTGTAACAGATGGTGCAAAATCCCATCGGCTCAACTAATAACTTGCATCACTTTTTTTGTAAAAAAATTGGAGCAACTTTAACTTTTGACCGCTTTATAAACTGACATTGGTCTTTGTCACCATTTTTGTTGTTTTTACTCCATAACTCCATAACTTTATCCAAACTATACCTTTTTGCAATCTTTATGATCAGACCAATAATGCTCCAATATGATTGGAGCGTTTTTAAATTTTGACCCCCTGTGTAATCCTTCATTGACCCCCTACCTCGCCATAGCTGCCACTCTGGAATGGCTATATTTTTGTGTAGGCCATGGCATACTGAGGCCGGATTGTAAGTGTTGTTTATTCACCTTAGGTGGTACCGAAAACCTGCCTGGCCCATGGGCTAAAGATACTAGATACTACAAATACTGAATGTAACAGCGAGTTTTTAAAGTGTGTCCGTGCATATCATTTTTTTTGTTCCGTTATAATTTGACGTTGTTCCAAAGTAAACTGGAAGAGCCCGACTGCAGGAGAATCTTGTCTGTATCGGTTTTTGTCTTTATCATGTGCTGCCTGTCGAGTACAGTCCTCAAACATCGCATTGATATTATCACTATCACAGTAATATGCATCACTCCTGTGATACATTCAGGTGCTGACCTCTCGATACAGTCAGGCACCTCAGTATTTGAACAATGACACAATTTTTACCTCCGCCAAGGAATGAATGTTTTCAGTGCTGTTTGCCTGTTTAGTGGGAATACGGAACAACTACTGAACTGGTTTTCTTGATTATGTTTTCATAATCTACCGTTCTGTACATTTATACACAGCTGATTTTTTTTTTTTTCAATTTATTTACGAATTGGATCAATATAAATCTCCTGCAATCCAAAGTTGTTGTCATTTTGTTTGTTTTTTTTGGTTTAACTTGGATCCATATGCGGGAACTTCTTGTTGCATCATTTCAACGGTTATGTAATTTTCCCGATCATTTCCTCATAAAATGTACATTTAATGCATGCGAGCGCAAGTGCGCTCTTAAGCGATGACAAATTACAACCATGACCAATTTTTTGTGAACCGGAAAGAGAAACAATTTTGGATGATTGACTTTACCATTCTGGATGTGGATATTAAACAGATCTCTGGTATGTGAAATTTTCTCCATTATTATTTTTATAGTAAAGATACTGAAAACATAATAATCATAAAATTGGATGCATTTTTCATCCAATACACAAATTTATTGTTCTCACTAAAAAATTCCCCGTAATGTTCTCACTAAATTAGGCTCCGCTCCACGTTGCCCAATTTTTTTCAACTTATAGCTCGACCAATAAATTTGTGTATTGGACAAAAAATGCATCGAATTTTATAAGAAACTTGGTGGAAAGGTGGGGGTTTGGGCCAAAGAGGAAACTGTTACATTTTAAGGTGGATCCAATGCAATTTATTCGATTTTCATCAATTTCTAAGAAATTAATACATAGACATCATGAAAAAGAAAATCAGGTATTCACATTTGAGCTGCAACGATTAAGCAACTGTTAAATTAATCAACAGCTATTTTGATAATCGGTTAATCATTTTGAGTGATTTTTTTTTTTTCTTTTTTCAATTATCCAAAGTTCAGCTTCCTAAATGTAAATATTTTCTGGTTTATGTGACTCCTTTCTTTACTCCTCTCTGGCAGTAAACTGAATATCTTTGAGCTGTGGACAAAACAAGACATTTGAAGGCATCATCTTGGACGGGAAAACATTGACATTTTTAACCATTTTCTGACATTTTATAGACCTAACAATTAATTGATTACTCGTTTGATTATTTTCTTTATTAATCGATTATGAAAATAATCGTTAGTTGCAGCCCTAATTCAAATTATGAGACATTTCAACAATATATTTATTTTGGTGCAGATCTCTGTAAAGGTCTGGATTTTATGGATCAAAATATGAATATTAAGGGGGTGCATTTATATTGGATGATTGTAAGATGACAAATTGGGCTACAAATCTGCAGCTCTACTTTTTCACATTCTGTGAGCATACAGACATAAAAATGTATTTCTGATGAAGTGAACACAACAAAATGATTACAAAGTACCATAAAAGTTAAACCATTTTGTTATGTGAATAAATGCAGTGGAAAAATGGAGGAGTTGTTGTTTACATCAGTAATGTTTTAAATGTAGCTGTAAAAAGGCCTGTATTTGTAGTTGGGATCAGTTGACAAACACAAAAAATACAGACTTTATTTATTTATTCATTTTTTAAAATTTTTTTGTGAATACGAATTTCAATTTTATTTATTTTAAATGATGGATTACCTCTTTGAAAGGATTTTGTTGTCCTGAACTCTTGGTTAGATGTCTGTATGTTTTTAGATATTATTTATTGTAGGTGTGAATAACTTTAGATTGCTTAGATTTTGATATTGGTGATGTAAAATAAAAAAGTAGGGTATTATCCTGCAACACAGAAACAATTGCTTCATTATAATCAAAAAAAGTCAACTGATTATTGAGTTATCTTTAAGCCAGTGGTTCCCAAAGTGTGGGCGGCAACGGTACTGTAGGTGGCCCATGAGAGGTCATTTAAAAATATTTTCAATTTTGTAATAATGTTTAAAATGACCTAAAAATGTTGATTATTTAAAAAAAATGTAATAATAGAAGTCATAAAACAATCCCAGGGGATTTAAACTATGTGTTATTCTTTATTTATCTGACTAGTTTAACATATTGTACATATGGAAATACTTCATCTTAATCTCGTGTGTTGATCAAAATTGTGACTCACGGTTTGGGTGGGCCCCTGAGGATTTTCAGATTTCAAAGTGACGTTCTATAGTTTGGAATTGGTGGTTTAAGCTAATTATGGAAAAGAAAGCAGAGCTTGGCATGTATGTTGATTTGCCCACTGTCTGCTTTACAGCACTGTAAATTGAAACCCTTTGGGTTTTAGTCTGATTTAACTTTGATTGATGGCATTAGAGTGCATACATCTGCCAAGGCTACAACATATTATTTCATAATGTACTTTTAAAATCCCCACCCCTAGAACAAGATCTGCTTTAAATCTTTAATGGGATCTGTTGTCGACCAGATGCAAATGATGCATCAACTTTCATAAAAATTGGTTCTTTTTTATTTATTTATTTATTTTAATCCTTAAACGTTATCGTGCAAACAAAACACAAGCAAACACGATGTTCCTTGCAGAGGAAGTGATCAGTTTGTTTCATAGTGGCCACTTTTGATATAAGGCAATGCGGTTTTTACTGTGACTAATGTCACATGTTCCTTTACTTGGGGTTATGTAGGTTTTCACGCAAGTGCACCATTTGATACATAATAGAAGAAGGCTCAGTTCCTGTTACGTGCTGGAAAATCTCCTTTGTCCTTTTGTGTCACTTGGATTTTATTGCTGATCCAGCAAACAAATGCAGGGGGCAACTCCATCACATGGTGTTTTATTGACCTTGAAGTACTGCTGTCCAATAGCTGCAGAATGCTGGCTTCAGAAGCATCATCAAATTTATCCACATTCTTTGTCTAGCCAAATCAAATCCAGTGTCATATTATTACACTTTAAGGATGCATCCGTCCAAGACTGACTTGTGCATACGTCATGCACTTTATTGCCCTGCAGCTGTTTGGAAATGTCATGACTAAAGCAGCTTCAGTAAGTTTGGTGGTTTTGGTGACTCACCTTACAGACACGTTTTCCACCACCGTCAGTCTTCACAATATTAATCCCTACTCCTCTGGTCCTGTTGTGCCTCTGTGTTTCCTCTGTTAGAGCGAATCAAATGACGAGCGAGTGGCACACACGGTAGGTGAGGCCTGCATCAGGCTCCATCTGGCTGATGAGCAGGTGTGCCGTGACATAGCAGAGTTGTTCAGGGATGACGTCATCCGGGCCCTACAAGAGTCTGTCCTGTGGCCCACTGAAGCGTGCGCCCTGCTGGTGGGCCCATCTTGTGGTAAATTTGACATCTATGCACCCTGGAACGTCACGCTGCCAAAGATACCTAAGCCGCCCATCAAACCGCCTTCTCCACCCAAACCTGGTTCTCCACAGAGCAGGGTACTGTTCCTGACAGATATCCACTGGGATCAGGTGAGTTTAATATCGCTGAAGTAATGCTGGTGCAGATTTAAAATTCCTTTGACACCTCCCTTCTCTTTAAATATGGAACGGCCTGCAGCATTTAGCCTCAAGTATGCGTGTTACAGTTTTTCTCAATTGCTTTGGTTCACTTCTTGAAACCTAATGATTTTCAAAGATAAGTAGTAGTATCTTTTTAAAAAGATTAAAATTTCCCGTGACTGCAAAAATTGAGGCTCTGACTTGAAATGGTAGCAAATCTGTCTCTTTTAGCACACAAGTGCTGCACGTCATTCTCATAAAGGCCGCAAAGGCCGCAAAATTGTCACCTGTAGTGGCAAGGGGTTTGCGACGCACGCGACAAAAAGGCTAAATATATTGTCTATCGCAATGAGGCTATTTAAGTGTATGTATTGGGGATGCCACACACACCATCTTATTTTCAATCTGAACAAGTAACTTGGATGATCGGCAAAAAGTCTTAAAGAGCAACAAGTAGTGCAGTTGCTGTAGAGTAAACTTCTAGGAATTGCTTACCTGGATGACTGAGAATCTTCGTCACCAGATTTGTGAGAATTGATCGAGTGGCTCTGTGGGAGGAGTTGGACTTGTAACTATCAATATGTAGACCAAGGTTCGATTCCAGGTGTGAGCTTCAGGCTACTTGTCTGCGTCCTTGGACAAGACACTTGTTCTGCATTGTCCCAGTCCACCCAGCTGTAAATGGGTACCGGCCTTGTCTGGGGGAGTAATCTGTGATTAACTGATATCCCGCCCAGGGGAGTCATAGACTCTCATCCACTGAATGCTACAGTGTCCATGGACAAGCACCAGCCCAAAGGGCCGTAGGCCCCGTTTAGGACTAACAACAATTCAGCCTCAGCAATTAAGTAAAAACTGTAACGCGTGTTTCATTTTGACAAAGAAAATCATTTCAAGGAACTCGGCCTCGGAGAACAGTTATAATGTCCAGAGAAAAGGTAGAAGCCACTGGTTCCAAGAAAGTGGAAAATGATTACTTCAAAAATGGTGTGGCTTTCTTAGTTGCCTGAATTTCTTCTGTTCTTTGTCGTGATTTTAAACATAATCTCCGCTGATAGGAGTATGACGTGGGCAGCAGCGCGGACTGTAAGGACCCTCTGTGCTGTCGTAAAAGCTCAGGCTATCCAAAGTGGCGGCAAAGAGAGGCTGGGTACTGGGGAACCTACAGTAAGTGTGATCTGCCGCTACGGACGGTGGAGAATCTGCTGGAGAATGCTGCAAAGACTGGCCCCTGGGACTGGGTCTACTGGACTGGAGACATACCAGCACACAACGTGTGGTCTCAGACCAGGAAACAACAGCTGTCTGAGCTCACAGTCATCTCCAGGCTCATCCACAAGTAATTTTTCTACCCAGTGAACTTGAAAGTTTGTTTTTCCATAAGAAACCCAAAACTAAATTGCAGAGGGACATCTTTAGGCTTGCGTATAGCATATTGACATGTGGTGTTCCTTATACTGAGGATGCATGAATACTGGGACAAAAATGCCCAAATAGTCCAAACTTGTTTGTGTTCTGAACAAAGAAACCCTTACTGGTGATTTACAGACATCATAAAATGGAGAAGTCACACTTGTAGGTGGGTTTAGTAAAAGCGTAACTGCCACCAACCACTAAGCTGTCTTTTACCAGAACTGGTAAAGCGTTGTGGCTTCTGCACTCATGACACTTTAATGTGAGAAACGTTTGCTTGTTCCGCTACTCCTCCAAGGCGCTTGGGCCAATTTCCAACAAAGCTACTACGTGCTTGTAGGTTGAATTCAGAATTAGCCTGAAGAGGTTTGTTTTAGAAAAGGTCATTGGTGTCAAAGCTCAAACTTGTGGTTTCTGTGTTTGGTCCCCTACTCCTCCCACCAAGCTTGATATGTGGATGACAGTCAATCCCAGAATTGCCTTTTAAAGGGTTTGTTTTGGCAAAGGTCAACATCATTGGGGGCAAAGGTCAAAATTATTATTTTTCACTCCGATTTGCACCAAATTTGGCACACATATGTAGGTGGGTTCTGGAATTGCCCAAGTGAGGTCAAATGTGCCAGTCATTGGGGCCAAGGTCATGTCTGCCTGTCTGTTTGTAGACCTAGTCCTCCCTGTTCCTTTTCTACCAAACTTGGTGTGTCAAAGAAGGTTGGCCTCAAAATTGCCGTTTAATAAGAAAAGAAAAAAAAGGCAATTGTCAAGGAATTTGATTTTTCAACCCAATTTGGACCATATGTAGCACACACTTAGGTGAATTCCAGAATTGCCCTGGCATGGTCAGCCAGAGGTCAATCATTTGGGTGAAGGTCAAAGTCATTGGGGTCAAATGTCAAATTGACGTAGCCATTACTGTCTTCATGTCCACGGGTACTGTCACCCAGTTACCTAAATAACAAACAGCCAATTAAGTACTGTTGTAAAATATCTTGAATAACTCAACTATTTTATTCAGAATACCTTTTATTCAGACCCCTTCAATAACATTTTTTAAATTTGTTTACATGTTGTCTGGAATTGATCCAAACGGCTTGTGACTTTCTTATCTCCTCTCATTTTCTTTCCAGACACCTTGGAGCTAATGTGACCGTTTACCCTGCTGTAGGGAACCATGAGAGTACACCAGTCAACAGCTTCCCTCCACCTTTTATTCATGGGAACAAATCGTCCGCCTGGCTCTACAATACCATGGCAGAGGAATGGGCGCCATGGTTACCAGAGAAGGCTTTGCATACTTTGAGGTTCTTGATCATTCTATGCTTGTTAATTCATTCATATTGTATTGATTTACCTTTGTGTGTAGGCCAATCGATGCTACAGTTTGATTTGAATGATGATGGTAAATAAATGTAAACATAAAGAGCATGTTTTTATGACTGAGGAACGGTGCTTATGTCACGTATTTTTTCTAACACTTTCATATTGAGTAAAGCTCCTGTCCTATGGTTAAGAAACAGAAGTAGTCACATTCCTGATATTGTGCGGGAAGTACTTTTTAATTTTGATCGGTGGCCCCAGAGTTTGTCCACTTTGGATTTTTTTTTTTTTAAAGCTCCTAAACTGGATCCTTATTTGTAATTTCAGGTATGGAGGGTTTTATACAGTGGAGATTCAGCCTGGCCTAAGGGTCGTCTCTCTCAACATGAACTTTTGTGCTCGAGAAAACTTCTGGCTGATGGTGAACTCTACTGATCCTGCTGACCAGCTGCAGTGGCTTGTGCATGTTCTCCAAACTAGTGAGGACAAGAGCGAGAAAGTGAGCACAACAGTGAAAAGCAATGAATGGAATGGCGTGCTAAACATCAAAAAAAAATTCTAAAGCTGGAAGGGAAAGCTTTCCAGCTCCTTTCTGTGCACTGGATGTTGTAATTACAGTGATGAAGGTTCAACAGAAGCTACCACAATTGAAGTGTACTATTTATGCCAGACACCGTTGCATTGACATGGCACATTTGACAGTAATGACAGTGTCAAGACAGATGCAGTAAAGCTCTGTTCTCACTGTCAGGGATATGCATCCTGGAAGGTCACTGTCTTTAACTGTGACAAACCAGCATGTGAAAATCACAGTTGCCCACGAATGTGATCAAGGGCGCAGTTTGATGACATAACAGTCTTGTACCATGTGACCTGTGCAAAAACAACCATAGTATAAATTTAGCAGAACCTTTTCACTGCTGGAAAACTTGAAACGGCATGTATGACAACGTTATGGGCATCTTGAAAGTCCTGTCACAGATAAAACAAGACCACGGCACAATGACACAATATCCCGGTCCATCACAGACGCCCTCGAAAGCAGTAATTCCCAAAGTGTGGGCTGCGGCCCCTGGTGGGCCATGAAGGTACTGCAGGTGAGCCACGAGAAGTCATTAAAAATAAATGCATAAAAACATCTTAGATTTTCAATTTTGTATAAAGTTTAAAATGACCTAAAATATTTGATTATTTTCCAAATGTAATAAAACAAAGGATTGGATTTATTTTTGACTTATTTTATTTATTATTCATTTATCTGACCTAGTTTATATATATCTAAAAACACACACTTTTTATTATCATGTGTTGAACAGAATTGTGATTTAAGGTTAGGGTGAGCCCCCAGAAGACTTTCAGATTTCAAAGTGGGACCCGGCGTTTGTAAGTTTGGGAATGGCTGCTCTAAGGTTTTCCACGGTACAGACAAGGTTTCCAACTGTGACCTTCTGGGATGCATATCTGTGAAACTGAGAATGGGATTTGAGTCTTCATTGTGAAAGAAGTCAGTGGCATGACTGGCTCTTTCTGTAGAGTAAAAAAATAGTGAAGTGTGAAATCAGTCACCAGCATTCACTCTCCATTTTACGAAGCTGATCTTGGCTTTTTAGTCACCAGCTTCATGTTCAGTTTTGTTGGTTCCACCTTTAAAGTGACATTTCCGTGCACTCGTCAATCATTTTTAAGTTGTCCCTTGGAAAATGTGGGTCACTGCTAATTGTCAATCGAGACCCCTGAAATGTAAGGAATTTGTCTGTTAAATATCGAGTGGCTTTAGCAAGAAGTCCAATTGATTTCCAGTAAACATCCAGACATCTATAAAAATGTACAGCAGTACTGCAACCAAAGAGCAATACATCACATGAATAATAAATAATACCAACGTTTTGATTTGTGCACAAATGTTTCCCAAACTCGGGTAAGTGTAGCCTTTAAGAATATGTGGAGTGTCACCAGACGTACGTGAGAAATGCTCAAAAATGACCATTAAACACAAGCTTGACTTTTTACAATTTATGTACAAATGTAGTGACTTATTCAGCAGGTTCATACTGCATGCACACACCCGGTAACTTCCAGAAAACTTTTATTGCTGTAATTAAATGGCAAATTGCTGTTGCAGCGGACTTTTATTTGACCCAGTGATCTGTGTTTATTCAGGTACACATCATTGGTCACATCCCACCTGGCCTATGTCTCGGCAGCTGGAGCTGGAACTACTATCACATCGTCAACCGGTAGGTCGCTGCACTTCACTGCCTACCCAAACCTGAAGGCATAGAACCTATAATTAAGCAGAAGTGAGTGGGGCCCCTGTGCAGTATCACTTAAATGTCAAGTGATTCAAATTTGTATCACCTCTTCATAATTGCATTATGTCCAAGTCTAAAGCACATTATACACTGTGCCATTTTTGGCTGTCCCAGACGAAAGATTAGCATTGTGAAAGAAACATTGTGGTATCTTTGGTCGTGGCTCTGAAATACAAGCCGCTTCTTCCGTTGTCTCGGTTGTCAGGGTGACGTGATGACGTTTCCTTCTGAGCGTTTCCCACGATTTTGTGTTACATCGTACAGTCTGCACACATCAAATGTGGTGTCTTACCTAAGTTAAATAAATCCATGTCGCACAGTGTGGCTCGCAGTGAACTTAGAAGATTGCTGAAATTTCACAGTGTAGACCAGGCCTCTTTCCTCTTGGTAAAAATCAAAATAAAATACTTAAAAAAAAATGTTATATTATTGAAAATGTAGGCCCCAAAGTCGAAACTCCATGCAAAGTTCAATACAGGAATGCAACCTCTTTTGTATAACACATTTAAATCACCACTTTCACCGTTTCCTTTTTTGTTTTTTTTAAAAGACAAGCCAGGGGATGGACACAAGAACATTTTCATGTCACAAAATATTTGAGTTCATTTAATCGATCAGTAATGAATAGAAACAGTGTGGTAGTGTTGGCACTTTTGTTTAAAAGTGATGGTAAATTATGCAAACTACTGAGGGAAGCTTCCAAGACACAGATGACTACTCTGAAGAAGTGAAAAGCTTGTGTGGGTGTGATTGCAAAACCTGGAAATATAGCAACCTTTTTGTGTTGCTTCACCAGTTACAACTTTGTAGTAGAGTGGCACAAAAGAAGGACCTGCTGAAAAAGAAGATGTTAGAAATTTCCGCTGCAGTTTGCTGTGTGATGCAACAGTTACTGCCACATCGCTCTTATTGTCACTGTTTTTAAAGTGAGCCTGTTCAAAACAAAATTAAGATACAATACCATATTATTTCTATTTATTACAGATTGTTTAAATGAACTCCAAGAGATATTCAGTGACTTGGAAATGTTCTTGTATCCATCCCCTGCCTTATCTCAAAAAAAAAAAAAGAAAAAAAAAGAAGCCCACAGCTAATTTTGACCTAATCGGTACCACCTAAGGTGAATAAACACTTACACTCCAGCCTCATTGTACCATGGCCTACACAAAAATATATGATAGCCATTCCAGAGTGGCAGCTGTAGCCAGGTAGGGGGTCAATTCAATTCAATTTATTTATATAGCGCCAAATCACAACATAGTCGCCCCAAGGCGCTTCACAAGGGTAAGGTCTAACCTTACCCACCCCTTGAGCAAGCACAATGGCAACAGTGGTAAGGAAAAACTCCTTGGATGTTTTATAAGTATAGGAAGAAACCTCAAGCAGACCAGACTCAGAGGGGGGACCATCTGCTATGGCTATGCTATCAATGATACAGAAATACAAAAATACAAAGTACAAAGTCCAACAAGAGATATAACACATGCACAGAGTCCAAAATATATATATAAACACACAATCTTCCCAATCCGTCTGCGTCGACTCTGATGCCGTGTGTTGAAGTCCTGCAAATGGTGAGGGTGAGGAGTCCAGACGCCGACAGCTGGTAATCCAGTCTGCAGTCCAACTTCAGCTGCATGCACCGTGTCTTCCTCATCAGGACCTCAGGCAAAGGCAGAGCAGAGATACATCAGCCAGAAGAATGAAGGATTACACCGGAGTCAAAATATAAAAATGCTCCAATCATGTTAAAA
>OMMV01204133.1:0-11037 GCA_900302635.1 Chatrabus melanurus
CAGAAAGAACCCATTAAATTTTGGAGGTGATCTGGATTATATTCCGGATCTGAGATCCGGAAAAAGTTTAATACTGCAACAATCTAAATAAAAGTGTGTTATTGTTACATGGTTGTTCTTTTTCAATTTCTTCTAAATTTTGGGCCCAGCATCTATATTCCCTTTATAGCAATTCAATTAAGGCACGCCCTTTATTGAAGAGCAACAATAAATTAAAAAAATAAAAGCGCTGGATGATCAAAATCTGTCAGTGTAATCTCGATCCACGGCAGGATTACAATCCAGGATAATGGTAGGTCCTAGGATCGTTGCGTTGGCGGGGTCTGCGCTCTCCGAGTGCCATTCTAGTTTTAAGGTAGAACCCAAAAATGGAGATATTAAAATACAGATTCTGTTCGGAATGAAACGACTGGAAAAAAAAAAAAAAAACTATTCTGGTTTGAAGCCCTGCTTTGAAATGTCTGGTGCCTCTTTAACATTGTCTCAGTCTTCAGTCGCGCTCCCTGCGCATGCAGAGGTGTGACGGTGTAGCTGCAGATCTGGCACGTCAAAACTTTGGAAATGGAAGCAAGGCTGTCTAACTTTATGTCTCTCTCACCAACATAGGCTTCTTTTTTTCCCCATGTCCTGTTGTTTTTGGGGTTTATAGCTATAAATTTGGATATTATTACCATACCAAGAAACTTTCCACACTATGCATCCATGCTCTCTACATCCTTCACCTGGACATCATCAACAGTCACTGTACAAATAGAGTTTGACACCCTGGTGTTACAGTTATATCCTATGCCGGGAGCCCAACTCCTCTACACTCTATTATATGTGCTCTGAAGCGCTCTGAAGAATTTTAGTCAGGTCAGGCCTTAAAGGACAATGGGTATTTTTATCCCGGAGAAGCTGACACTGCGATCACTGTTATTGTATATATAGAGAATCAGTGCAATACTGTTACACTCTCCAGGTGTTTGCGGAACACGGTGAAGCATCATCACAACTACATTCAGTTCCCCAGTTTGCAAACTGATTTTGCATTTTCCCAGAGGAAAATGGTGTTGGTATTATGTGACTTATTGGTTGAGCTAATAGGATTAATAAATGGGATCGTTTTGACTGTGTTGAATGCTTGGTCTCCAAAGTAAAGGTCAAACAAGGTCAACGTCCATTGGATACTATGACATATGTTACCCCCATAACATGATAACTAAGCATAACAGATGGTGCAAACTATTCCTTTTTAAAAACCATATTACCTCAACCAGTAATTTGCATCACTTTTTACCACAATTGGAGCAACTTTAACTTTTGACCCCTGTAAGAACTGATAGATAGTCCAAACTATACCTTTTTAGAATCTTTATGATCAGGCAAATACTATGGTATACTTTTCAATATGATTGGAGGATTTTTAAATTTTCACCCCTGTGTAATCCTTCATTGACCTCTCATGGTCCTCAGAGGTCAAACTTGCCTCCACATCTGAAAATAAACCTTATGGTATGTACTAACTGTGGTAGAAATTTCACACTTGTATCATAAATTGTTATGGTTATCCACTGTACTAGGGATCGCCAGCCGTGCTACAAACATTACAGCTATTCCCTGTGATATTCCAAGTGGCATACTGTGTACTTGAGCTTTTTGCCCTGAGAAGCATTTCATTTCCCTGCCTTGGGTTTTCTTTACCCTCACACAGTGGAAACAATAGGTGCTGAGTCAAAATGCAAGCTTCACATCAGGGACATAAGATGGTTACAAATGGACCTGTTAGTGCTCCTCTCCCACTGGACCCCCACAAGGCTCTTTGCTTGAAAATACAACACAGTGCTTGTCAAAAAGTGGAAGCAAACTATTTCCCAGGTTTTCCTTCTTTGTGTTCTGTCATTAAAAAAAACTCTCTGTCCCTTTGGTAATGGAGGCTACTCTGTTCACAGAATGGAGAGGGAGTGACAAATTGGTCATTTTGTACGCCAGTGGATGCTTGAAGCATAGCGCTATCACCAGGAGGTCTCAGAGATTGTCCACAGGCCAGATCGAGCTCTCAAGCCCCCAGTTAATCACCCACGGCATACCTAATCAATGATAATTAGATGCAGCTCGCATGCAGCCAAGTGCAAAGGAAGTGTCAGCCATTTTCTCACTTAAATCGAGAATTCTAAGTCGTGCAAGTTAGTTATGATCTACTCTCTTCATATTGCTGCTGTTCAATCTGTCGTAGGCATTGAGTCTTTGCACTGAATTTAGACACAAAAAAATCGAAACAATAGCAACAACAATGCATATATTTAACAGCATTTCTCTGGTGCTATACACAATTGCTTGTTGTCACTCCTGTAGTGTGCTTTTGCCTGTGTCATCAGCATATCCAGGAATGTTACCGCTTGACACAGTTCTGGTTTTGGATCCAACTGCATGACCCACATAACGGGTACAGTTTAAAAAGAATTATTTTAATAAAGTTGACATGTCCCTACACTAGCGCAATACAAACACACCGTACTTGAAATAAAAATGTGACATTGGCCTGATGGCCTTGTGTCCCCTGTCACACGGTGGCCGTGCACTGAATGTATGGAAAGTAATTATGAGTATCATATGTAGTACGGTACTGTCATTTTCCGTTTTTTTTTGCTCCATGATCTTGGAAAGTAGGTCATGGTCACTCATCATCAAACTCATCCAAGGCCTCCATGGGATGCGTCTGTGGTACAAAATTTGGTGGCCATGCACTGAATGTATGGAAAGTTATTGAGAGTACTGTCATTTTCGGGGGGGGGGTTTGGCTCTGTGACCTTGGAAAGTAGGTCGAGGTCACTCATCATCGAACACATCCAAGACCTCCATGGGATGCGTCTGTGGTACAAAATTTGGTGGCGTGCACTCAACCTATCAAGAGTTATTGCGAGTACTGTGTTTCACCCGGACGCGCGCACACACACTCACACACACACACACACACACACACACGGACAGCATTTCTATGTTCCCTCGCCGGGGCGACGTGGGACAAAAATTTGCATCCTGATGACTAAAGAATACAAACAAATGACACATGGGGCATAATAGTTACATTTACTCTATAGGGCTTGGTGCCCAATTCTGATTTTATATTTCTATCTGATTTTTTTTTTTTGACAGTGTATATTTATATCTTTTTAAAAGTGGTCCACATCTGATGCCTGTGTCTACATGGTTTTGACCTGAAGCTCCCCAGATGCAAGCCAGAAGTAAACAAAATATTGCAAAGGACAAAAAAAGAGATAGAAATGCTTCTATATGGTATTTCTTTTTCAAAGCATCTATAAAAGTCCACAGAGAATGTCTGCAATGAAATAGAAGTCAAAATAAATGTAAGAATCACTGTTTTTTTGGTTTGTTTGTTTTTTTGCATTTCCATATCGTCCCAACTTTTTCTGATTTGGGGTTGTATGATACGACAGTATTCTTCGTGGTGTCACTCTGGGGAGTTTAATGATGTGATATGTGTGAATTCGTTCTTTTTTGTCCCCGCGTTAGGGGCAGCTTGTTCAGCAGTTCGCCTCTCGACGAGCATTAGCACTCTCCCATTCACGCAGCAGCACTGAGTCACGAGAACAATGCTCCTGTAGTCAAACTCGCTCTCGCTCTCTTGTTCGGTCTCCGTTCTCTAGTGCAGTGTGAGAGCATTAACCTACAAGTCCATGAATCACCGCAATATTCTGGAAGAAATACTGTCTCACAGCGCCGACGCTGATGGGTACATTATAGGAAAAGACAGCAAGAAATAAATGCATACCTTCCAGTTACTGTGTGATTATCTCCGCCTACTGACAGAGACAGACGTTATGTCATCGTCTGTCTGTTGAAGAGTTGAATTAAGTTTGGGGGTAACCCGTATCTGCTTCGCAAGTTTTCCATTTCCATCTCCTTTACGTTCTTTAACACTTAGAAATAGGTTTTAAGTTGATTTCTTTTAACATTTGTGCCTTATGACATCACAAAGCTCTGATGGGTGTACAAAGTCAAAATTCTCACTGCCCTCCTCTGTCAGTTCGTAGAGGTTGGCCATTATTAGCCCAGTGAAGGTACATAACTTTGGGCACTCTGAGAACTGAGTCTCTTTGCCACAAGCATCAGACACAGTAAAAATACAAATGATTAAATTCTAATACAGACTTCAGGGTAGAATTATTCGGCATGCAAGAATGTAATTTTAAAATATATCAATAACTATCTTCATTTATCAATATTTTTTGCACAATATTAAAATCCAGCCACCATGGCCTTATAAAAATTTTAAATTATTTAATCATTTCTTTTTCATTGACCAGTAAATTTTCTCAGCTGGTGCCATCTAATGCTTGTTTGCTTTAATTAATACAAAAATAAAATTGGGAACCGTGTTTTCTGGTAGTGTCGAAGCTTTTCACTCATTCCAGAAGCCATTAGTTACCCATCAGGGTAGCTCATGACTAAACGTTGTGTCAGCTCACCAGATAAACTGACAATCAGAGATTTGGTTTGATTCGACTGGGATCCCCATTAGCTGATGCATCAGCAGCTCTTCCTGGAGTATCTGTGATCTCATTATTTGGGAAACTACCCAGAGTTCATGAGCAGGCACTCACATGTGTATGTTGCTCAGAGCAGAACCGCTGCACTTTCATGTTGGAAGGAAGCAGTCGAAGTGGTTCAGGCACTTTATTAAGATATCCCTGGATGACCAACTCTGCAGGTAGACCTACAGCATCCTGAAGAGATTATTACTATTTCCCATCTGGCCTGGGAACACCTTAGGATCCCCCAAGAGGAAGTGGACATTGCATGTGGGGCCACCCGGTCCTTGATAAGCAGTGGTAAACACACGAACAAAAGGAAAGTGGCAGTACTGACTGCAGAGGCACATCTTGTCTCAGCATATTTTGTACGATCCTCTCTCGGGCCTGGTTCAGGTGTTTCCTGTCTGTTAGAGGACAGAAGGAGAAGTAGCCCGTGGGAGGTCCAAACGCTGCCCAGCTGCATTTTGTTCTACAGTGCCCAACCAGCTGTATCATTCTGTTTGGAGCAAAGTGTCGGCGCGTGAGCCAGCCTCTGAACAGTGCTGACTGGCAGCAGCCCCCCGGTGATGATGCAGACTTCTTATTAAATATCGCTGTACGACGGGGCAAAGGTAATTTTGCATTGTGGAAAAGCTGATGTTCGTTACTGGTTGACGTGCTTCTTACCTTTCAGTATGATCTGTTTGTAGGCCCACCCTTCAGACTTGTCCCAGAGAGCAACTTGGTGCCTCCCTTGGATCGATTTACCAGACTTGTCAGCGCAGGATCTGGCTAAATTAGATTGAAAAACTCTGACCTTACAGAGAGAGACTGCAGCTGCAAGAGTGGAGTCTGGATTTTATCACCATGGCTCTTCACTTTGATGGCACATCGACTCCAGGTTTTTGTTTTTTTTTCTCAACAGAAGGTGTAATTGACATTTTTGTGAACATGTACACATTTATGTACTCTCTTATCAAAGCATTTTTGATGAGCCCCAATAGATTTGCAACCTTTACGAGCACAGATCTATATTTTAAGGAGGCGACGGTGCAGAGCAGTGGCTCTGAGGGATAGCAGTTGGACTATCAATATATAGATGGAGCTCGATTCCAGGATGCCTATCTGTGTAATTGGAAAAGACGCTTCATCTGCATTGTCCCAGTCCACCCAGCTCTAAATGACTGCCAGTCTTAACTGGGAAAGTAACCTGTGATGGACTGTCGTCCCATCCAGGAGGAGTCGTAGACTCTCAACCGCTTCATGCTGCAATATCTGAGGAAAAGCACCGGCCTCGGGGGCCTGTATAGGGAGGTGACGGCCGTGTAAACGCAGACGTGGCATGTGGCTCTATTAAGCTTTAAATAGTCTCAGAAGGCATGGTTTCAAAGATAAAGCAATGTGTTCTTTTGTTCCTGTCTCTTTGTGACTCATAAGGCCCTGTTCTACATGGAGCTGGTAAAACGGTCTACCCAGTAACAGCAGCGGTTTGACATTTCTACTTTTCATCACATGGGATTTTTGTAGTAGCCTGTTCCGTCATGCTTCAGATATAGTCTCTGAAATCGTGTGAGATTTATGAAGTGACAACCAGCAGAAATCCCCTCAGAACCTGACATGCATAACTCTGAAATGAACCCAATAATAAACGTATCTGATTCAAACTGTAGGACAGATTAACACCGTTTTGTCCTGTTTATATTGTCTTTCTGTCTGATTTGCTTTGTGCTGTGCATCCAGCATTTATGCCAAACAGCAAAAAAAAAAATAATAATAATTTTTAGTGGACACTTGCTCTATTGACTGAACGAATTATTTGTTTTTTTTTGAAAAACTTGATACAGTGAATGAAACAATTACTTTAGAAAATCATTCACTGCTTTGAAGCAGTCAAACCAATTTAAAATACACGCTTGCTTCAGTAAATTCAGTAAACACATTGTTTGGAGGGCTTAAAACACAAAATAAAACACTTACTTTAGATAACGATTCACTGTTCAAAAATGATCGAAGCACTAAATGAAACACTTGGTTCAGCACATGACTGATTGTTTCAAAGTGTTTAAAACACCAAATGAAACGCCTCACAAATTGATTCACTTTTCTGAAATGATCAAAAACGCTTGTTTCAATAAATGACTCATAGTTTTGAAACTCTTGAAGCATTAAATCAACACTCAAAAACCTATATATGGGTTTATTTATGTAGGTTTACCTGAGAAAACAAAGCAGGCAATGGATTTCAGTATTTCCTCGAGTCCTCTCAAAACAAGATATTTGTTCCAAATACACCACTCTAAAGCTTAATCCGTTACAATTTTAAACACTGTTGAAATCATCCAGCTTCTTTTTTTTTTTTTGGTGCTGTTTTGTACTGTAAAGGGCTGACTTACAACTTCGGCACAGTCCAACTGAGTTCCCCAAGCAGCTCTCATCTGGCCGGGTCCTGTGCCAAGTCCTCGTGAATCAGCACACCACTTGGCAAAAGTCAGGAGAAGTCTTTTTTTTTTTTTTTTCCCCCCCCAGAACTTGATTGGACTCCCGGTCGCTTCTGCCCGACCCGCGCTCAACTTGGGACATCCCAGGGCAAGTCCAGCGCAACTCAATGTACCTCTGAGCAAACTCTGTATTCAACTCGGGATAGCACAGGGTTGTGCCCAGCCTACACCGAGCCACCGGAGCCAAGAGTCTGACCATGCTCTGGAAAATTTGGAGGAAGTTGAAACTGGTGGGAGTTTCACTGACCTTTCCTGACGTTTGCCGAACCATGCAGAGCAGCACTCCAAACACCCCCGAGACATTAACCGTGGGGGTCAACACTCAGGAAAACTCGGCGCCAAACCTGGCCAGGTGTGAGCGCTGCTTTTGTTGTGGAAGAAGATATTGTATGACATTCTGGAAGGTGTATTAACTGGACTCTCGTCTATTCCCTCATAACAGCAGATGCACTACTACAAGAGGACGCCTCGCTTTCAGATTAAGCAGAAAATATACTATAATATTACACTGACACGTTTATTATGGGGGGTTTCTTATATTTTCATCTTTAGTCCTGAGAGACAATGGCCCAGTCTTAATTCGCTCCCTAAGCCTTAACCCCTGAACCCTCACACACTCAAATGACATCACCTGGATAGTGACTGACTGAACGAGGCTGCAAGGGTTCAAAATGGTATGAATAGGAATGAGACACATCAAGATTTACCCATTTTAACTGCATAAGATTGCCATCCATTTGGATGGCAGTCTTAACCTAAACTAATAAACTTAATTTAAAGCATATTTCTCAGTTAAAGTGGTTCATATGAATCTGATACAAATTGGATTTATTCCTGATAAATATATTGTAGAATGTATTTAAAACACATTGAGTTTATTAGTAGCCAACTATGACCTAAGTCTTATTTGTACCCGTTTCATTTATGCTTGACTGACGTATTAATCTCACATTAAGTTTATTAATTTTTATACAAAAAATATAATCCAAATGGATGGAAATCTTATATGTAATTAAAATGCATTAGTGTTAGTCGTTGGCCTAATTTTTTTTTTTTGTTGTGTGGTTTTTTTGTTAGGTTTTGTTTTTTTGTTTTGTTACTGTCTTCATGACCAAGTCAGTTAAGGGACAGATTACCTGATCTGAACATGTTCTTGGCTCTTACCTTACAGAGTGGATGAGAGCTAATTATCCAATAATCAATTTACTCTTTTTTTTTTTTTTCAAAACATCAACAAGCCAAAATTTAAATAACTGATTGATGAACAACCTATGTGCGTAATACAGAATATGTCTGCATTCCTCTGATTTCATGTTTTTATAAAATTTTTTAAGCCTAATTAATGTTTTTTTTGTTTGTTTTTGTTTTGTAAATTTCGGCACATCAGTCCACCCAATATGCCCAGTTTCCTTCATTTTTTTGAAGGGGCGTGGTTTCCAAGTGGCTCTGGAGTTGCAGCTGGATAACGCTTGTTTACTTTCTTAACTTCCTGGTTTCCCTGGTAACCCTGTGTTTGACATCACAACTCTATGAACTGTGGGTAATTCCGTCTGACAACGTCTGCTCATATGCCGACTTAAGGAAAGGGCTCAGAAAGGGTGCGATCGACCCCTCACGCCCTTTAAAATGTGAGAGCGGGACAGCCCTAACCCCTGATGAATTCCGCGACAACGCGCATCAAAGTCTGAGAGTCCGTGAGTGTGGACTTTGGGACTGGGCCAGTATCTGAAATGAGACAAAAGCAATGATAGCGTGAGGGGTATGAAGCCCCATAAGGGTATATTGTGAGCTGTGGCAACACAAGCCTTGGGGGAGGTATTGGACAAACTCATGAAATAGCGTTGCAGTTCAGTCGCCATCACACTCGCTTCTGTGTGTCTCTCTGCGGCCAACGCTTTGCAGCTGTAGTGCCTCCAGGATGTACTTGAGAATACATCGGCAAAGCGCTGCAGCCCCTTTGCGCTGCATGATAAGGGTCTCTTTCCAAGAAGGGATGGCAATCACTGCACCACACTACCTCCTCAAACGCCTTGGAAATCCCTCCAAACCTGCAGCTTAGACTCTCCCGACTCCTCCTGAGTGCATGTTGGTTCAGATTGCTTCTACTTATCGCAGTACTTAAGAGAAAGCCTTCGAAAGAATCACATCGAGTTACACTCCACAAACCCCAGCCTTGTCTTTGTTTTTCTGGAATGCTGGGATAAAAAAGATGCAGCAGTTTCCTTCCAAAAAGAAAAAAAAAATTCAGAGGAAAGAGGAGGAGAGAGAAAAGAAATGCTTTTTAAATAATTGCTCACTGATAGTTTTTATGTTGTGACTATTTTTTTTTTTTTTACAACCCATAACATCCCATTACTTGCCTCTAAAAACGCTGTAATCACTCCTCACCATCATCAGTAACGATAATTTATTTAGAAACTCTTGCAGCTGTGCCAGGCTGCACCCTCAGGAATTCGGCGTTGCACTTTGGGAAAAAAAAAAAAACCAAGTCTACGCATCTGATGTGGCTGCTTGAATTCGTGCGCAGTTTAAGGCTTACTTGGGGTCTTTGTTTTGGAGACTTTGGGTATGTCTTCCTGTCACTATGCAAAAAAAAATCTCCACCAATGTCGTCGTTCCTTTGTGCAGCAGGAGAGCGTGATTGGGTGAGAGCCACAGAATAAGAGTTGCCATCACGGCCTGCTCATTGATATGCTTTTAGCATTACTCTACTCACACAGGAACAAGGTGCGGCTGTCGGCGGAGCGCACCGTCGGACCCTCCTGTGATTACTAAAGTGAGCGACAGATGCATGGAAACAAACGGATGTGGCAGAATTTTCCGTCAACAGCCTGTGCTCTTGGAGGGTTACGTCACCGCCCACACATTGTTATGAATCAGTTGAATGAATCATTTTTCCTTTCTGCTTTGCGCACGCTTGATGTTTTTTATGTCTCACCACAACGGACATAATATGCGAGACATTATGTTGTCATGACTGCGTCTGTCTCTGTGCTCCACACGTTATATTATATTATATTGGAATTAGATGGTCCAATTAAATTTTGGGAGAATTATGCGCATAAATTTGCATGCTTATCAGGGGGTCCTCCTTTTGGGTATACCACTATACCTCAGTAGGAGCAGATAGTGGATATTTGCTGGGGTTGGGATGACTAATGAAAATCATTAGTCGACTAATCGGGCACCGTTAGTCATAGGCTAGTCAATAACTAATCTTGTCTAAAAATTAATAAGGTCAAATCTTAGCAATGAAACTCCAAATTGACTTTAATTAAAGCTGCAGTGTGCAGGATTTAGGGGTGTTTATTACCAGAAATGGAATATAGCATTCATAACTATGTGTTCATTAGTGTATAACAGCAAATCGATGTGTTTTCATGAGCTTAGAATGAGCCCTTAATATCTACGTGGGTGCAGGCTGCCATGTTGATACAGTAGCCCAAAAAGGGCATAATTACAGACAGAAGACTGAAGAAGAAAGAAGTGTAATTAGTGGTTGCTCCCCTTTACACTGTCTACTGGTTGCTCGTGCAGGCTAACAACTTTGACAACCCTCATTTTTTGTGAAATGGAGGATCATACATATCGCTTAAGGCGCAGTCACGCTGTCGCGTTTACCCCAGCGGCTGGGGAACGAGGTGAAAGGGAGAGAAAAGTGGCCACACGTTGGCGAAAATCACGTTCCCGGAGTTTGGCAGCGAACCTCAAACGCAGCACGGCATTCCACACCGTGAGCCCAGCTGAGGCGGGCCTTAGCCAGCGCTCCATTAGAACAAGCGGGACCTTTTCCAATGCAGGAGAGAGGGTTCGACACACCGCTGTCCAGTGATTCTGAGCAGGCAGCACCCAGCGTAGACGATTGCACCAGTAACTACCAGATGCTAACGAAGGCTACCTTGGTCATAGCGGAGATTACCTTTCCCTACCGGCCTCCAACGAAGCCACAGGTACGTCGGCAATCGGCGAAATATTTTCAACATGTTGAAAATTTTGGACGCAGTCGTCATTCATCAACGAACGCC